>VWYP01009981.1:0-24206 GCA_013400435.1 Pycnonotus jocosus | reverse complement strand
CCCCACTAGTGACAGGTCACCAGACTGGTGTGCTGCCATTCACTACAACCCTTTGTGCCTGACCTGTGAGCCAGTTGCTCACCCATCAGGTAACCTGGTTATTATTAATATTTTGTCCAGAAGGATCCTGTGAGAGATGGTATCAAAAGTGTTGCTGAAACGATTGAATCCACTTGTTTTCCTAGATAAACCAGATGGGTTTCCCTTTCATAGAAGAAAGTAAGGTTTGACAAGCAGTACTTCTGCTCATGATGCTGTGCTGGCTGTGACTGTGACACTCTAGGGTTTTTTTCAGTACTTCCCAGAATCATATTTTCCATGGTTTTACCAAGCACTGAAATGAGACTGACAGGCCTGTAGTTTCTGGGGTCCTCCTTCTTCTTCTGTGTGTGCAGATGACCACAGAAAATCGTAGTGTAGTTGATAATACACAAATGTGACAAGTATTTCTTGGTGGATTGCACCAAGACTGCACATTTTTTAGAAAAACGTGTTCTAGGAGAGGCAAATTCAATGCTGTATACATAGAAAAAAGAATATGAATTACACAGTAGTGAGTACTCCTGATAGTCAGTGACAAAGAAGGCAACTTTTAGCTCAAAGTCAATTTTAAATTGTTATACCACACCATTGATGAAGACAGAAAGACAATCCCTGTCATCAGAAATAAGCACTTGTATATATAGAAGCATTTTTCAGTAGTCATACTTCTTTGACTGTCAGTGAAGGGTCATCACAGCCAACCATATCATCTAAATTGTTTTAAGAAGGTTGCAAATGAGGAAAACTCTATTAAAAATTAGGTTTATGAAACAAAATTAAAATTAATTAAAATTATATTCTTAAAATGCATACAGATTCGCAATCTTAGAACAGTCCGTGGTCTTCTCAGAAGAAACAAGAGAACAATTGTAATAAAAATATTCAGCTGTTTTTACCAAATATTTTGAAGCCACATTAGTAAGAAAGTAATAAAAGTGTTGTGCGTGGTTCTGAGCAGCTGCTTCTTCTATACACTATTGATTATAGCAGGAGCATTTTCAAAAGCTTTTTAGGTTATATGGTCTAATGTTGTGTTTCAGCAGTTTCCCATCAGACCAGAGCCAGGTCACATTTGTCCTGTCCTTGTGAATAACTTCACCAGATATTGAATTTCATGAAGATCTATTACTGTGGGTTCCAAACCCCATAATTCCCACAGAAGGCTGAAGGCCTTATTGTGGATTGCTTCTAGTAGTCAATGCAGCAGACTCATTTCACTGATGTTAAAAGGTTAGGAAAAGGATTATATTTTCCAAAGTTGCCCTGAATAGTGAAAACATAAATCCCCCCACTTTATTTGGGCTCTGAAGTAGAGCAAAGATACAATGTCTACTTTGTTGGTTTCTAAAGCACAAAAAGACAACAGTGCAACTTTGATTCTGTTTCAGAAATATGAATATAATTTGGACATATTATTTTAACAGATGACAAACACAATTCTTGAACATGAACAGATCTTCCTCGCTGAAAAAATACTGACATGAAAAAATCTGTTACTTACTATTTATTTATCAATTATTGCAAGAAATCTGCTATTGAATTTCACCTGATTTGCAGCTCCAATGTTGGAATTGCTTCTACGAATAAATATAGTCATTAGAAAACTTCTGAAGAAAATATAATATAGCACTTTCTTTTTATTTAAATACATACCATAGGAAAGTTTTTTATTAATGTACTGCTATGTCAATTCTATGTTAAATAACTCCACCTACTTAGAAGACAGGGGGCACTGTTTTAAGAAAAGAAATAAAAATATACAGTTTGAGCATAAACTGTTATACATACTTATACAATTACTGATGTGTGAACCAATTTCACATTTCAGCAGTTCTATCAAATAAAAATATTTAACAACATTATTATGACAATATGATAACCTGCTTCTTAATTTTTTTTAAAAAAATCTGCCCACAGATACACTTTTGAATAGCTTTTTCTGTTCTCATGGCAGCTTTTCTTTTTCTTAACTGGATTTTATAAGTGAAAAGTCAGTGTTCTTGTTTTGCAGCTGATAGCATTTTCTCATTGCTTTTAATCTGATTGTCTTAAACAATTTATGGCCATAGGTATCTGTTTTCCTTATCTTTACCTGAAGACAGGGAAAATATGAGCAATGCCCAAAAGGCAAGTGATAGGGAAGAAAGAGATGTTGTTTTTTTCAGTGCTAATCATACTGCTGCCACATGCTAACCACCTCAGGGTATGGAGTGGTTTGAGTAGAATTCTCACAGTGATTTAGAATGGCTCCAGTAAAGCCTCTGGCACACTACTGGGCAGTAAAAGCTGAAAGAGAGTACACAAACAAAAAATCACTTGTGGATGTAAAGCTTTCCTCTAGGTCCCAAGGGTGGATCAAGTACTTTACTATCTATTTATCCACAGCAAGTAGTTTAGATCATGGCAAAAAGAATTATCTCTCCTTAAGATCCTCTTTCTGAATCATTAGTATTAAAATGGAAAAAAAACCTCAAAACCAGCCAAACAAAATAAAGATACTGAAAAAATAAATTAATCCAGTGCAAATTCTGAGGATAACAGAACTCTAGTTTACTGGAGTTTAGAAGCCTGGAAAGGAGCAGTTTTGAAAACACAATAGTGGGAAAGTTGAGGTATGAAAACTATTAAGTCTTTGACATACTAGCTGTCTTTATTTTCTAGGGAGAAACCATTGAACCACACAAAAATGACAGAATTTAGAGGTCAATTGTGATTACCTACAGCAGTACATTTGAGGGACAAGAAAGTGCTACAGTGCTCTACAGTGGCTGCTACACACTCTCCCATTTGTGATCTGCCATACACTTCCTATGGAAGGGCATGAACATTAAAAATGCTTTCCATTTCTTATAGTGTGTAAAAATGTTAATTCATGATTTTTTTTTTGTTTGCGGTTTTTTGGGGGGTTTTTTTTGTTGTTTTGGTTTGGTTTGGGGTTTTTTTTGTCTAACAGCTCCTTACTATGCTACAAGCAGCTATCTTTCAACTTATGTGGTCTGCATAGCGTATCCAAGTCTATTTTGTCAATAGGCCTTTCCCCCATCATCCTGACAAACCACTGACTCATGCAAGGCTGTGTGCTTACAAGCCAGCAAATAAATTGAGTTATGTAGACACAAAAACTGAAGCTGAAAGATGAAGAGGCAGGAATGTCGTTGTAAGGTCCATTTCCATTTGCCAGCACTACATTTGAGACAAGGTCTAAACAAATTATACATATTGCCTGAACAGTAGAGCTGTGTTGGCAAGCAAATGCACTCTAGGGCAGCATTAAAGAAAGGGAAAACAATCTACGTTATCATTCTGGGTTTTACCACTACATCTACTGTTGGTCATTCAAAGAAAATGTTTGAAATTTCTCTAAGAAGCTGTAATGACACTTGCATGTGGAATTTTGTGTTGGAATAATTGCCAATGGATGTCCTGGTACTTTCAAAAACAGCAACAGGAAATGCTGGTGATTTTTAACTAGTGTTTCTACAGTGCAGTGAAAGTAGATTTTAAATGCTTTTGAGAGTGAAGCTAAGCAAAAAGAAGTAATGGTTTTGACTTTTACAAGTAATTTGCCTGGAGAACACTGATTAATGAGAACAGGTACACAGTTGCATTCGTGTCAATTCCCTTCAGAAATTTATTCCTCAGTCACAGAATTTTGCTTTCTTATATGGACATACATTTAATAACATTTATCTAATAGTATGGTTTGTTGCAAGAGGATAGGAAAATTAATATAATAGAAAAGAGCAGTATCAAAAATCTTGCCCTACAATGGCTCTGTGGTTGCTCATGTTATACTCTTTTAATCTTTTTCTGACATCCATATAATGAAGCCATAGCTTTTATATTTGGAGCTTTATGGTGAATCTGAGATATGCCAACAACAAAGTGTGCACCAAGAGGCTATATGGTTGGTAAAGTAAAATTATGAATATACATTGATAATCAGTAACACCATGGGTCACACTGTAGTAGTAAGTTGAAAAACCCAGCAAATATGTTCTGCCCAAAGACTACTGTGTTCTCTAGCAAAGCAGGAGACTGTATTTTAACATAGAAAACAGTCTTCACCAAAGGTAATGTGTTCCCTCTGGGGCAATGTGGGAAGGAGGATTGAGGAGGGAAACCTCTTTCTCCTGTGGTTTTTCTCCATGTCAAGCTGATATGTGGCCCTCATTCAGCAGAACACGTACAGAAATTGCAATCAGGAAGACAGAGGCCCAGGTTTCATCCCTTCCAGATGAGGTTTGCCTTTGTGGGTGCAGAACCAGGCCCATCAGCCAGCTGTCAGGCTGGGAACCAAATTGCTTCTTTGCAGAAGAGCAGTGAGCAGTGCCAAGCCCCACAGGCTTGCCTGAAAAACCTTGCCTGAAAGTCTGCTGCTCTGGTCCTCTTAGTAAGCTCTCCCCTGAGGAGCCACTCTCAGTCCTAAAGCTTTTTGATAGTGCTTTATCCCTAGAAGCCTGGCTGAATTTATAACCCAGAAGCAAAGCATCTCTATGCATAATTGGCAACAATCTCCAAAATGGAGCTATGTCATACTGCTTAGATCTCACAGCCATAAGAAGGCCTCCAACTTATTCTTAGAGAAGCCATTTGTGTTTATTGCATGAGAGAAGAAATAACCTATAGATCATATATCCAGGACTGAAAGGCAATATAGCTGAGAGGAAACATTAACTTGTTTAACAGATTCAGTTCTTTTAAAAAAATTCATCAGGGCTCTCCAATGCACTCTATCTATCATCGTTTGTTTCCTGAGTATAAAAAGCCATAAGGAAACAAACATTTAATATATTTGGCATATTATATATTAAAGCAGTTGGTTAGAGTGGTAAAATTATTATGAATATTTATAACAGATCTACTACCAATGCTAGAAGCAATGAAAATTGGCACTGCAAAGTCTGTTGCTCTCAGATGTGATTTTATACTTACATACAACATATAAAATAGATTATTGTCATTTTCCTTTTTAAAAAATCTTCAGTGTCTCCTACTGTTTCTCCCCATGGACCATATGAGAACATTATAGCCTCATCTCTGTGAAGCCACTTTGCCACTATCATTAATTCTATTGATGTCTCTCCTGTGTTTGTCCTTCCAGCTGTGTGTTCAAAACAGCAGTAGTTCAAAGTCAGATACTTCCATTAGGGGCTAGTTTTACACAAGTTAATGAGTCAATTTTCTTTCACACAGTAGCAGTAATTCTACAGAAGAGTTCACATAAATTTTAAAATGTTCTAAACAGGGTTTTTTTTTTTTCCTTCTTCAGTGTTTAATTTGGACTTTATCAAAATTAATTTTCCTGCTTTTCTCCTTCTATTGAAATGAACACCATCAAAGCACCCTAGGTACATTTCATATGTGCTGCTAATTATCTCTGAGCTGTATAGAAGTTAATATACAGTAGAAATCTTCATGTAATAAACTAAATGTCCTTCTTTTGAAGACCAAATTTAAGTGAAAAATATTTAATTAAAACTGCAATCATGTAATCATTTCATATATTATTTTACAGTGGATCTGAATTTAAATAGAAGAGCATATAATTAAATGTAAATGGACAGCAAAACACACCAGATATAAAACCAGAAATGTTCAAGTGTGTTTTTAAATGCACCTTCTGAGAAGTTAAAATCAAGCCTGTGCTCAAGTTTAAAACACTTTTCAAAGACACAGAAATTCCCCAAATTTCTTCTTTACTGATTTCCCTATCTAATAGGGAGCTGGTCCTTTGGGATAAGAAAAATGTCTGTAGAAGTAGTCTATAAAATTTCACTCAGGCAGCTCAGCACTGTGTATTTCTGAAGCACATAACTTATGATATTCTTTACCTATTTATTAATGCCACTAAAATCACACATACATTCTTCATGTGCTGTATAAATTTTGTGGTGTCTTTGGCAGCTGTTTTCAATAGTGTACAGTAAGTTTCTTGCTTCAGCTTCTTGATGATTATTTTTCATTCTTCAATATTTGCCCTTTTGTCATCTACTATCAAAAACTCAAAAATACACATTCTTAATTTGCCTTTTTGAGTTATAATTAAATACTAATAAAAATTCATTATTTTATTAAGTCATATGTAAAGAAAGATGGCATCAGCTCAAACTACACAAAATATAACTTCATCTCCCCGCCTTCTAGGTGAGATGTGCATGGATAG
Source organism: Pycnonotus jocosus (assembly GCA_013400435.1). Lineage (NCBI taxonomy): Eukaryota > Metazoa > Chordata > Aves > Passeriformes > Pycnonotidae > Pycnonotus > Pycnonotus jocosus. Next base: position 17,998 of record VWYP01009981.1, on the reverse strand, counting down.
AATTCTAGTTTCTATTTTACCCATATGTTCACCTGAGAAATGAAAGAATATCTTTATTAAAATTAATTAATTAAATCAAGTTATGACATATTTCTGCTGAGACCCTTAATTGTTTTATCTAAAATCAGGGTTTCCTATGAAGGAGCACGTCTCATCAGAGATCATAGTATCACAGAATGGTTTGAGTTTGAAGTGACCTTTAGAGGTCATTTAGTCCAAATCCCCATCAATGAGCAGGGACATCTGCCACCAGATCTCAGGTTATTCAGAGTCCCATTCAACCTGACCTTCAATGTTTTCAGAGACAAGGCATCCACCTCTGGGCCGCTTACTCCAGTGTTTCACAATACTCATGGTGAAAAATTTCTTCCTCCTATCTAAACTGAATCTACCCTCTTTTACTTTGCAAACATTATTCCTTCTATTGTTATATATCCTGATAAAAAATTGTCCCCATCTTGTCTTATACCTCCTTGTCATGTGAAAAAGGGAGATTTCCTCGACCCTTGGTGTGGGAGATTTACTCAGCCCTTAGTGTTTAATTTGTCCGTCAGCACCCCAGGAGAGCCAAGACCCGTGTGTCCAGCCTGTCTGTCAGTGTCCCATTATGGGACCCTTCAGAGAGCAGTCCTGCTAGATTGGAGAGTGGCTTGACTGACTCATCCAGGGACACACCCCAACAGCATAAGGGAGATCCTTCAGCAGGTGTTCTCACCTTGTGACCCCTCACTGGGTCTCACACCATGTCAGGTACGTTCCCCTTTGCTGGCGACTGCAGAGCCTGTGAAGGACTCACACCAACAGTTCACAGAACATTCTTTATTAATTTAAAGTTGTGAAAGGTTAAGTTTCAAGGATTGTCAGTGGTAGTATCTGACTCCAAAAACGTGTTCAAAGCAATACACAGGCAAGCTAAGATCCCCAGTAAAAATATTCAGCACGGACAGAGTACAGTTTTTATCCAATAGGCATCCCTATGGTTGACAAGACAGGTTCATCACATCAACCAATTCCAGCAGTTATGATAGTCTTCCCTAACTTTGCCCCCATTCTCTACTTTGTTTCATACTATTTCTCTATGTTTAGGTGAAGCTGGAGTGACTCTGGTCATACATACCTTTGTTACTGATTGGTGTAAAATTCTCTCACTTTGCTTTTAAAGATACAGTAAAAAACCCCAAAAATAAAGAGCACACACCTTGTGGGTGGGGTCATATGCTGAAGAAGGATAACTTTGGGATGGAGGTGTGCATTAATCTTACAGTTAGCCTATAATGAACCAAGATCATCTGAGGAATGTGATTTTGCCAGAGTTGCTGGCTCAGCAGCAGGATATCTTTCCCTGTCTCCCCTGGCTGACAGGTACTATGCAGATTCTCTGCTGCAATGCACCATCGAGTTCCCCTCCCTACAAGGGTTTGAACAGTGCCTAGCTGTGGTGTCTCCACTCTACTCTACCCTTCATTCCACCCCCTTAACAGGTGCCTATAGTTCCAGATCATGTGTATTGGGAATTATCATGGAATAAGTTTTCAACATGCCAACTGCATTCAATCCAGGGAGCAATGATTGTATTTTGTCCTATAATTTCCATACCTAACTTCTGTTAGGATAGGGATATAACTTCTCAGTTTCCTCTAATTTTACAGCCAGTCATCTTTGCACAGCCCTCTTTAATGAAAGGTCACAGGAAGATCTTACCAGAGTCTTTTTGCTCCACCAGACTGAACAACCCAAACTCTCTCAGCCTGTTTTCTTAGGAAAGCTGCTCCAAATAAGCCCCTAAATCTACTAGGAAGCTATACTTTTGTTGGCTATGAGCTAAATTTATATATATTTCTTGCAGTTATTATACTAGTGTGAGTGACTTCTAAAATTTATGTTAGGAATGAACTTCATATACAAAAAAAATGTATGCATATTTTTTTTAAGCTAAAGATTTTGTTTTCTTCATTTAAACAATTTTCAGAGCTCTATTAGTGCAGAAAAATAAAAATACTATTTATTTTTAATCATTTGGCCAAACAGCATGTTTTGAGTTCTTGAAGCCTTTTTGTCATAAACCAGTCAGTCCAGTTCCTAATGTCAAAAATATCTATAGAAAAATTTGAAAATATAAACACTTCTAAGGATGTACACATTGCCCAGTATTTGTGGAATAGGGAGCAGCAGGGAGAGATGGGCAAAGAAGAAAATTGAAGCATAGGAATAAACAGCATAACAATAATGCAAGATAAATCAGAAATTAAAAGCATTCACAACCAGTTTAATGCCTAAATTTTGGGTTGAATTGGAATTTTCTCCATGTATTTTAAAAGGGGCAAATCAGTCTAAACCCATGAACATCATCATTTTGCAAGCCATCTTACCAGGCAATTGAAAACTGTGAAGGAAAAATAAATAAATAATTATTGTACCAGTATGCTATGGAGATGATTACAATTAAGCTTAAAGAAATTGCTTAATGTTTTTAGAAAGTGATGGCTTAAGCATCCCTAAGATTTGTCCTTCAATTATCCTCAAAATGATTCAGGCATAGTCTGGAAATAGCGATTCCATTCCTGAATGCTGTCTTGCCAGCAATACGTTTCACTCCAGGTGCAGAAAAGTCACTTTGCTAGAGGAAAAATAAATGTAGTTTTCACAACTACAGTCACAATTCCATCTCTGAGAACATATTTCTTTATTTTAAAATGTATCCACCAGAAACAGGGTTAGACTTCAGTGAACTTATTTGAAGTTTTTTCTTGCAGAATGGACTTAAGACATGTAAAGAAATAAAATACTGGCTAAACAGTTTTTACCAATAAATAGTAATGTTTAGTGACTGGGTAAATAAAAGTTTGAGTCTAATAAAGGAGAATTTCCAAATGTATCCTCATGAAAAAACTCATAAAGGAGAAACTATCGCATAAATCCCGTTTGTATGGGTACAGTGGCAGAAAAAATGAGACCAAAGAAAATGTATGCCCACTGCTGAATGAGGTGGGTGAGATTTTAAGTTTTTTACTTGGAAGTGGACTGACATTGTAAGGCTTTGCTTACAATATGTGCTTTCAAATTTCCCAAGTCCTATGCCAGGTGGCAAAATTAAGAGGAATGAAATACCATCAGTTAAAGAGAAATGCTAAACCAGGATTATAGACAATGAGGGTATTTATAAATGTCCAAAGGGCTTGACAGAACACATCTGTGGAAGATAAGGGAGTGGGCCAATGTAATCAAATCATAATAAAGGGTAGGCAGCTTCATCCAATACTGGCTTGCATTAATAAAAGCATAGAGAGCACGTCAAGTCATCAATCCCTTCTGCCCAGCACTTGATAAGCTACCTGTGGGGTACTCTGTGATGTATAGAACTTCAATGTACAAAAAATAAGACTGATAAAATTGTAACAAGTCTAGCAGAGCCATCATCATTGTGAAAACGGCAGCATAAGAGGAAAGGTTGAAGGATCTGTCTTTGTTAAGCCTTGAAAACAGAGAGCTGAATGGGAACATAATTCTTTTCTTCAGCTCCTCATTGGGATGGAGCCGAATTCTTCTCAGAAGTGCATGGCCTTGGAATGAGAGGCCACTGTCAGAAGTTGCAACAAAGGAAATTATGCCTAGTTATTAAGAAGAAATCGTTCATGATGTACTGTGAGTGTACTTAAGTGCTGCAACAAGTTACCCAGAGAGGCTGTGGAATTGTCATCTTTGAAGATATTCAGACCTCAAGCAGACAAGATCCTGAGCAACCAGCTAGCATTTAAAGTTTGGCTTGCTCTTAACAAGGAGTTTTACTTTCTGAACCTCAAAGGTCTCTCTCACCCAAATAATTCTCAATCTATGAATGTAAAATATGTTGACATACAGGATAAATCATGTTTCTATAGGCTTATCTGGGATAAGCTTTGTGAACTGACTAACAAAGATAGACAAACCCATAGATACAGTTACCCAAAACATGCCATCTTGTTTTTACCTCTTATAACCTTTTACCTACTAGTGTCATATTTAATCAAACATAATATCAAGGACAAGGACAGTACATAGCAGTGAAAGATGTTCCTGGAGATCAAGGGGAAGGAAATCAGGAAATGCCAGGGGTGTGTATGTGTATTGTCACAACAGAGTGATGCAGAGTTTAAAATGAAGAAAATACAAAGGAATATACAGTTTCTGGAGAATACTGTTCTCTTCCAGGCCTTGGAAGGTAAGTCACACTAATTCTGTAGACTATCACACTCCTTTTATACCTAGGTCACTTTGGAGATGGCAGTGTACTTTGGTTGTCTGCTGTTTCAAACACTGAATGCAGAGATTCACAGTGAGGGATTTGCATCAGTGCCATTCTCTTAAAGCCTTCAGTTGACCACCTAAGTACTGCTCAGTTTTACAAAATCTCTATGTCAGGTAGGGAATCAGAGATCACTGTAAAGGGAATGTCTAAAAGACTGAGAGGCAGGGCCAGTTTCCAACTTTAAAACAAACTTGAATGAATTAATTCACAAACAGCATACTTAATGCTAGTAGTTTTCAAGATTGTTAGGCATTGTTGGTACACCTAGGTATGTAAATTGTACATTCTAAATTCTCTGTGATCACACAATGGTGTGGAGCTGATGCTGAAGAGTTAGTGCTGACTGCTGTGGTCCCTGGTGTTACTAAACAACAAGGGTCAAGGTGATCTGTCTCATGAGCTCTTTGATAAGAGAAGTCATTACTGAATTGAGCTTGTCTTCTGTCTCCATCCCTCCTCTCCATATTTGATGGTTTGCAATATTTTATCTCCCCACCAAGCACTCCTCACACCCTTCAAAAAATGATGGGCTCCTCCTGGTACTACTTGCCTTGGGGCTTTTTACAGTAATTTTTTTGTGTAGCCAGCAATATATTCTGCTTATTTTCAGTTCCTTATGCTAATCTTGTTCTTTGGCAACTTTCTTTTTAATTGTATGAGTCACTTAATTGTATGAATCTCTCTGTCTTTGGTGGTCACACATACTCATGTAAAATGTTTATGCATTGTGAACCTGGTACACCATTCCAGTGTTCTAAAATAGTTGCTTGCTACTGTTTGCTGTACTGTTTTATTGCCCTTGTAATGGGATTCAAAGCAAGCTACTATTAATTATATTTGATCAGAGCACTTGTATTTGTATGAGCATTTGTATGAGTTTCACAGGACTCTTTTGAGAAGCTAATATAAGCTTCAGATCTTCCCCTTTCCTCTGAATAATCCATTTTAAATTATTTTATTTAACAAATATAGTTTGCATGTATAACACAAACCATGTACTATGTTTTCTGATTAATGTTTGGTGACAGTGTTGGCTTTGCAGGCTTTGTTATAATCACTGCTCAATTCCTCCCTCATCTCTATCCCTTTAAAATTTTGCACACTCAGTCCCTCTGCTCCTGTTGGTGTGTTTATCCCTTACAGCCAGTAATTTCTTCCGACACGTGTCCTTTTTTCCCCCAATTTTTCAACAGACATGGTAGATGAGTTTTGCCTATCTGAACTGTTTTATCATCTGCAAATTCAGGCATGAAGAATAGTCTCAGCTGGGTGCAACACTGCATTTTACCACAATTTTACTCAATAGTAAAATACAAGACCCAAAGAAAATTCTACAAACTTTTACATTACATTTTCATTTTGTGTTTTCTGTGTTTGTGTGTGTTTTTGTTATATCTATCTAGTGTCTCTGTGCCCCTGGATGGACAGGAGAATTCTGCCAATTTGCTGAAAATGCATGTTTAATTTACCCAAATAATTGTTCTGATGGAGCAACTTGCATAGATATGAGTCAACGCAGAGAACAACCTTTGTTTCAGTGTTTGTGTCCTCATTATTTTACAGGTAAAGCATATAAATTCATGTAGAAGTTTGTAGTTTCATTTCCTTTTAAACATTCAAATATAAGAATGCTGGATTAAAGAAAAAAAAAAAAAAAGGACAAAGAAGTATTTGGACAGTAATCATACCCCTCTGCATTTTCTGCCCTCTGCGGTGACACCTATAAAATCTGAATGGAATTTGCAGGTTACTTTTGAATCTTCCAATTAAGGTTACAGTAAAAATGGTCCTAGAATAAGCTTTAGCTTCAGTTTAAGAGACTAAGAGTGTATATCTATGTATAAAAGTTTTGCACGTGAACTACGTGTCTGACATCTAATTATAGTTCCTGGATATCTAATTAATGAGAGAAATGGAGTTCAGGAAGTTTTTTAGTTTGTATCAACCTGTGTTTGCTCAGATAACTTTACTTAGTTTTTGAGAGCTGAATTCCACATTCTATTTAAATACCTTAGTGGACCACCAGTAATTTATGAAATTTAATTTGGTGTGGGATTAACTAATTCATTTACTTGACTAAAGCCTCATCTTTGAGGTTCTCTGTATTGTCAGTAAGTCAGAGGAGGATGATATTTGTGAGTCATTGACACAATTTCTTTAGCAGTGTTTCTCTTTTAATTAGATAAAAAAGAAGCCTAAAAATGTAACTTATATTAAACATAGAGGGTTTTTTAAGTGCCAAAGAAAATAATTTCTGATTTTTTCCTCCAGCCTTATCCTTTAAATAGAAGCTCATAGAAGTTGGATCTAAAATCCTTCATTAATCTTTGTCTAGAGAGGGAACTGAAAAAAAAGATTCAAATGTGAGTCACTGCAGGTTTAGGTAATATTATGGAAAGAAACATTAACCATATGTATACCAATTTAAAGATGAGTGCCAGAAATATTAAGAGAACTTTAAAAAAAATAACAGTTTGGAATATAGGAACACTGTTTTTCACCCAAAAATTGAAAATTAATTTAATCTAAAGAACTGATGGCAAAACACTGAGAAAAAAGACTTTAAATCTACTACTACTGAAAAAGAAATAATAGTTTAATAACCCAGAGTTTTAACTATCAACCTTTTTCACTTCTCCATTATCCCTTTAGGGTTTTATTTTTTCAATCTATGTGTGACTTTTTTTAAATTGGTGTGACACTTAAAATTATGGGTTTGTTAATAAAAGCAATGTTTCACTACAATACTTTAAGGCTTTTGAGATAATTTAAAGTTTCTAGTGTACAGTATGATAATGAAATAAAATTTTAACAGGTTACAATAAATGGCAATAAATATATTCAATTAATAGAATTAAACCTTGCTAAACCTTGAGTTATGACTGAATTCAAGTGGAAACAACTTTGTTGTTCGGTGACATTTTGCTATGAGGCAAAGATACTTTTTTTCGTGGATTCTCATTGTAATGAGTTCTATATATTGCAATAGAGGGGGTTTTGGAGGGGTTTTTTTGGGTTTGTTGTTGTTGTTGTTGTTGGTTTTGGTGTTTTTTTTTTACTTTTTCTGCTTTTAANNTTTTAAATAACCAGTTACATCTTCAGTCTTGATCCATAAAAAATTTCATTTATACCTATTTATTGTTTCATTCATGTATTTGGAAAGGGAAAAAGGGAAGAGAAATGTAGCAGCAATTTTGGCACATCTACTTCACTCTGGATTAAATAGTTTCTGCAAACAGAAAAGCTATTGTAATTTCACTTCTATTGGTTCTTAATTGTGTTTTTAAATTATAAACACTACAGCTGCAGCTTTTACATTAACATTCAAATCATGTTTGGAACAGACATCTTAGTGAACACAAAATGTGACATGATGTGACATTGTCAGATGTGAAAAGCAGAACTTTCCTTTAAAAAGTAATAAACCGACTTCAATTTGGTTCCATACTCTAACAAAACCTTGCAGAAACTTAATGTATACACATGAAATTTTAAATCATAGATTTTATTTCTGTTTATATGTAAAATACTTTGGGTCATTTACTCTGAAAAATGTTCCCATGATAAATTAAAATGCTCAGAGAATAAAGAGTTATAAAATATAGGGTTTGTGGGGTTTTTTTTGAATAGGTGTAGTTATTTTTGTGCTTTTGATTTCCTTCTACAGTTAGTTTATATTTTCATTTTCATTTTTCTCTTCTCTGAAAGTGGATAAGAACCTTTGAATCTACAACAGTGCTTGTAGGTAATACATCTTATGACATTGAAATGATCCATATCAGCAATTTCTCAGGTACTGCACAGTAGACCAATTGTCCTTGAATAAGCTTCCTTTAATTTATTGCTATCTTTCCTTGTGTGTAGAGCAATCATATTGGCAGGAATTGATTTGGCATGTTAGACACTTCATTCTCACTTCACAGAAAAGTCCTTTAATTAAAATAATCTTGTTACTGCTAAAATGAACTGAATTCCAAGAAAACTCACCAAGCAGAGTTTAAAGTACTACTTCAATTACATAGTTTTTCCTTATCTTAAAACTTTTTATAGCACTCATGAAGGTTGTTCATAGATTTATCCACAATTTATTTTTTCTCTTTCATTTTTTTATTGAGACAGATTTTTGAATTTCTACAGGTATATGAGGAATGTATATAAACATAATTTGATGGAGATTGTGCTATTGGACTGTGTAGGATACTTGAAACAATAATCTGCAGAAGATATCTCTGGTGCCAGAATGACTAATGCACCAGAGAACGAGATATGGGATATAAAAGTTCCTATATGTTTCACAGTCTAGTTAAGGCAATGTTTATACTGGTGAACAAAGAAACTACATTACCTAATTTTAATCCTTCTCTCGGGTCAAATTCGCTTTTTTAAATTCTTTTATTCTCAAGGATACAGTGGAGACATATTTTAACCCTTATAGCTATCTAAGTACCAAACATCTGGTTGTTCACTCTTCCCCAGTGTGGTGTTAGAAAGTATCCGAAGCACGAAAGTAAGAAAACTTGAGATAAAGATAAATCATTAGGTCAAGCAAAAGCTGTTTACACGTGTGAACCAAAATAAGGAATTCATTCAGTACTTGCTGTTAGCAGGCAAAGGTTCAGCCATTTCTAGATATGGAAGGTCTTGGCGGAAGGCCTTTGTTTTATATTGAAGTACAGTGGTAATATCATAAGTCTCAAAATTCTAATAGATAGAAAGAATAGTATTTCTTTTTCCCCACAGCTCTAATCCCTATAGTAAAGGTGAGCAAGGAATTTTTGAAGCATCATGGGAGGTCCCTATATCGCAGGAGTGTACTGGAATTACACAGCAGTATCTGTCTCAGCAACAGATGCTGTCATTTTAAACTTTGTTCATTGCACTTTATATGTTATTGCCATTGTCACCTCTGAGAGGAAAATGGTTAGGGCACATAGATCCCAAACATCAATGACCATCTAGTGAAATAATGGAATAAAAGAAGTCGCTTGGTAAGTAGTGCTACAGGAATTCACTCAGAATACTTTCATTCATAGGTGAGTATTTCAGAAGGCTCAATATTTTATTGAAGAACTTTCAGAGATAACTGACAGAAAGCAATAGTAACAGCTGAAGTGCTTCTCACTCTAACCCTCCTCAGCCCAGAAACCTTACCTGCTTACCTGCTTTTTAAAATGCCTTTTAGGAGGTGTCCATATAACATTTGTTAGAGTGAAAGGAAAATGGTTTTAGCTAGTCTGTTCCTTTAACTTTGCTCCCAATGCAGGTCTCTCCCAATGCCAGTAAAAGTCCAAGAAAAAACAATTCTGAACAATTCTGACCCTAAAAGTCAGAATGACAGCATGTACTGAATTGGAAGGGACCCATGGCTCCGCACAGGACCACACCAAAAATTCACACTGCATGCCTGAGAACATTTTACAAATACTTCCTCAGTGCTGTCAGGCTTGGTGCTGTGACCACTTCCCGGAGGAGCCTGTTCCCTTTGGGGGAGGAACCTTCTTCTGGTATTCAACCTTCTTTGATTCCGTTTCATGTCACTCACTTGAGTCCTGTCATTCGTCACCAGAGAGAAGAGATTAGTACCTGCCCCTTCTCTTCCCCTTGTGAGGATGTTGAAAATCACCTTGAGGTCTCCCTTCAGTCTCTTCTGAACAGACCAAGCAATCTCAGCTGCTCTTCATATGGTTTCCCTTCTAGGCTCTTTCACCTCTTTGTGGCCCTTTGGATGCTCTCCAATACCTTTATACCCATCTCATATTGTGGTGTCCAAAACTGCACCCAGGACTCAAGGGGATGCCTCCCCAGAAGGACACTGATCCTTACAAAGACCTCTCACCTAAGATGATAGCAAGATGAATTACACAAAAACACAACAGTTTCAATCCATCTAGGGCATTCAACTGTACTAATTGTAATGAAAGGGCAGAGAAACAAACAATAGAAAAATAAAAAGGACACATTATACATACTGGCATAATATTTAATTTGAAGCAGATGAACTTCTGAACAATAAGTGAGGGCTAGGGCTAATGTCTGATGTTGTAGCATACTCCAAGCCAACTGTGATCTAAAGTAGTTCAAGTCAACATTTTCAGAGGTCTTGATTTCCACACAAAATACTAAGGCTATTGGAGTATTTGTGCTGGGAATACTTTTATTATTTTGTCATACAGCAATTGCATGAAAAGCCAAAAGACTATAAAAGGATTCTACATGAAAAATCATGGACAAATGTAATATCAGTATTCAAGTTCTGCCAGCTTTTAAAATGGAACAAAATGCTCCCAGTGCAGGGGGATATTTATGAGTATGTTCATATTTCTTAATAGTTCAGTTTCTGGTTTAATTTGCTGTGTACAATATATTTTGCCTGTTGGACTAAATAGGAATTTTGATGGAATTTTTGTTCATTAAGAATAGTTATGTTAAACTTAAAGATGTTGGTTTTTAAGAAGCATGACTGTATCGCAATCTGGATTTCTAAGGATATAACTAGTAAAATTCTCAATTGGAAGACATTCTTCAAAATACACTCTTAAGCTTGGCATATGGAATCCTCCAGACAGCTACCTCTGCTCATGAACTCCAAAAATTACTTTCACCCACCTGTTTCAACCTTGTCTTTTTTAAGACAAGTACAAGAGACTTGACTTTTTGGGACTATGAGCCCAGAACTCAAACTGAAGAGGCATTTTACATCATTAACTGAATATTTAAAAAGTAGCAAAGTTTCAGGGACATAGCAGAAGGGTTTCCTATTCACAGTATGTTCCTACGAAAGTCTTACCTCAAGTCCAGGTGCATGTTAAACAGCCTACCATTTTATTCTCCTGCTTCCCACTTCCTACCACCCACCATGCCTCATTTTATTAAGGCATACAACTCAAAGATTTACCTGTCAAGGAGTTAGAACTATGCTGATTTCCTTTAATTTGTCTGACTCTTCTGGAGGTACTGCTATTGATGTCTATCCTTTCCTTTTTTACTCATTCAGAGTAAAACGTAAAAGGTTGTTGTTTTTTTTTTGTTTGTTTGTTTTTCTCTGTGGATGGTTTATAAGTCTCTTATTGAGAGCATCACTGCATTATTCATTCACATTCCCAAATATATAAATCTGCTGTTAGTTGCAAGGGAAACTGTAGCTTTCTCTAAACATTCAGAGAGGTAGCTGGATAGATAGTCAAAATTCAAATAGCTATATATCACTCTGAAGAAAACATCACATCATCAATAAGAAACATGAGGGATGTAGGACTTTTATGCAAAATCAGTCAAAAAGTCTTCTGAACAAGTTGAAGTGCTTTGAAAAGTTAATTAACTATAATAACCATAAAAGCATTATTTTCTGCTTCTCAGCTGAACTTGTGTTTACTCAGCCAAGTACACCATTTCAGACCTTACCAACATACAAAAATTGTCAATAGCATTGTAAATCACCTATCACATTAATGGGTTTAAAACATGATAATGTGTGCAGTGTAGATATAACATGTTTAAAAATATATAATGCATTGGAAAAATGAATAACACTATAGTGTAGATCTAGTGACTGTTTCCATTACAAAGCTATCTCTGTAGCTCTGATCTCTGTAGTTCTTTAAAAGACCTCAGACTTACATCTTTTAGCTTTGAATACCAAATTTTCTCTTTAAAGTGTGGATAATCAGGCTAGTTGTATACTGCTTTCTTTTCCTTAGAGACAATGTACAACATCATAAGCTGGCATAGCCTACTATGTCTCCATTGAAGCTGGATTAATGTTAATACATGAACTAAATGATCTAGACTTTCGTATGCTATATTTCAACCTTTGTGTGCAGTAGTTCTTCCTTCTGCTAAAAAAACCAAAACCAACCCAAATGCATTCTGTTAAAATACAATACAACTTTGTTACAGACTTAAAGCATGGCTTCACCTGTGATAAAGATGTCTCTTATTATTGTATATTTTTCTTGTCACATAAGCAGACTTCTTAGGCACTTTAAGACCTATCATTTTTTTTCGTTTTGTTTATTTTTTTTTTTTTTTAAATCTGAATCCCATTAAGAACTTACATTCAGAAACAGCTTCTATACTTTGGTCCTTACTCTTGGACTCTCAGAACAGCTCAGGTTTACTTTTTCTGCAACATACTAGACTCCATTTCTATTTACTGAGATATATCTCACTTTAGACACATGTTTCTTCAAAATATTTGACTTCTGTAGATTTGTTTTTATTATGCCTTTCTCTTCAGTATTTGCCACCAATTTAGTATAAACTCTGTATAGGAGGTGCAACTTACATTTAAGATCAGAATATTTCAGATAAGAGCATTAAATAATATTGAATTTACATCAGAGTCCTGCATCCAGTCCTATAGCCCCCAGTGCAGGAAAGACATGGAGCCAGTGCAGAGGACTGGAACAATTCTCTTATGAGGAAATTCCAAGAGGGTCGAGGTAGTTCACCTTGGAGAAGAGAAGATTCTCTAAACACCTTATTGAGTCATTTCAATACTACAGCTTACAAAAAATCTGAAGAGGAACTTTTTGCAAGGGTCTGTAGCAATAACTGAAATTATAATGGCTTTAAATTAATTGAAAGACAATAAATTTACACTATATATAAGAATGAAATTTTTCAGAATGCAAGTTGTGGAACACTAGATCAGGCTGCCCAGAGATGAGATGGATGCCTCATCTGTGGAAGAATTCAAGGACAATTTGGACTGGACTCTGAGCAACCTGAGTTAAAGATGTCCCTGCTCATTGCAGGAGGCTTTGACTAAATGATCTTTAAAGGTCTCTTCCAACCCAATCTATTCTATTATCCCATGATCAATCTTTGTGTCACCCACCCAAATTTGGACTGTTGCCTCAGTGCACTGACATTTACCTTTACTCCAGGCTCATAAACCATTATCTTGTATCAATCCAGAGTTCTTGTATCTAAATAATTAGACTCAATTTGCCAAGGAATATTTTTTAAAACTTAAAAAAGCCATCTTCTCTGGAACTCAAGTGTGATGTTCAAGTGTCTTCCAGAAAGCAGAGGAACCTGCAAGTGTGGTGCTTTTTATCCAGGCTGGGTAGGATGCTCTTTCTGGAATCTGCCCTCTCTCAGTGAGTGTCTCTGTGAATGATTGTTCTATATTATTTCATATTTCACCTATGATGAGTGAAACATAATCAAAATAGATGAAATTTCTGCATTCTAGGCATGAAAATTGTTTTGCATATTCTCCTAGTATCCTGTTCTGGCTTTTATATAAACCAGATTTTTTAATGAGACATATAAAGGGCACTTTACCCAACAACAAAACAAAGAAACAAACACCTTCACAAGAGGCTAAGACACTGTGAAAGAGAGGTCTGAAAAAAGACTTTACCAAGAGATGAATCTTTATGACCGGATTCCCAGCTAAATCCTGAATGCAGCTAAGAGAAAGGACAGATAATCTATTAAATGGTCAAAAGTCTAATTGTATGTTCCAGAATAATGAGTTCATTTAAGAGCCAAGGTTATTAAAATACATCTCAAACAAATTTAAGGTCATTCTGTAAAAAGTAACTGAGCTAAAGACTGTGCTCAAACAACAGTTGCAGAGGAACTTTCAGAAAGGACTATTTCTAAGTGCCCTTAAATTATTAAAATAATTTGTTGCATTCTGAACCAGTAGAAGGTAAATTTTTAAGTGAATATTTAACATTTGAGAATATCTGATCGTGTATAATGCATGCAGTTGTAGACAACTGCAATAAGTCACAAGCTGACTGTGATCAGTGGAAGTCTTTTTCATCTTTTCAATAAAGCTCTAAATTCAGGTCCATGTAAATAAATTATGATAGCTAGTAAATTTTGAGAATAAGCATACTAATGTTCACTTGAACTGGAAAATGTTCCTATAATAGTTTGGACCCCTTTAGTCTGTGAAGCTGGAGCAGTACTTAAAGAACCTAGGTGTCTTACTTTGGCTGCTTTACCTATTGGGACATGTATGTCTTCATGTTGAACAGGTCACGTTGCTTTCCCAAAAAAGGAAATTGTTTCCTAGAATGCTGGCCCATGATATGGTGTAAATGTGCCTAATCACTTACACCTAATCAGAATCTCGTCAGACTTAGTGCACGATGAATTCCAGTCTTGGAATTGTTATCCATTTGTTATCCAATATCCGATCCCAGTCAATTCTTCTTTTTCATGAGCTAATGGAAACTATCCCCTTTATCTGTTAATTAGAAAAGCTGTGTCATTAGAAAATTATCACTATGTTCTTGGGTTTACCTTATTTAATTTCTTTCTCTCAGAAGAATAACTCTTCTTCACAGGGATTTGGGAAACACCATCCTAAAATGGAGATACAAAGAATTTTGGGAGTAAAATAACTGAAAAAATTATAATTAAACCTGCAAATTTCAACAAAATAAATAGTTTAGATTATTTTTGAAATACCACTGTAGATAAATATGTACATTGTGATGCCAGCTGCCATTTTAGATGGCTGCATCATTTAATTTTTTTTCATTAAATACAAGGATGTGGTAGTGATAATTAATGAGCTATTTCAGTATGATGTACTTTAGAACTCTAAAATGTAATAATTTAGTCTAAACAAGTTGTCTAGATTTCATCTATAGTCAGTGAAGATTTTCCAGTTTCAAGTTTCCTCAACCCCCCTATAGCAAAAATGCTTCCGCCAATGAAAACAATAAAATGATCCTTTCTTTAACGTTCAGTTGCAGATAAAATATTTTTTTATCAGTATGTAATTATGTTTTGTTCTAAGAAGACTGAAAAAACATGTACATTAAATAAATCTTCATTTGAATATTTATGCTAACTAGTTTATCAAAGAGTGTTTTCTAATGTCAAAACCAAATCATTTAAACTTGATTGTTCAACCGTCAGGCAGAACTATGAACACCTACATGTGTGAATGTCAGATCAGTTCTTTATTTCTGCTAGCTTTTAAATTCCTTTCTCTTTCACTGAAATTACTTTACGTAGAAAACCATGAAGATCTATCAATATACCTAGATTTATCTAGGAATGCATTTATTGCACAATACTACACAACTCCAAAGGAAAATAAGGAAATATTCACAATCCATGGAAACCTATCTTTGAACCTCTAGTGGTTTCAATAAATATTTCTAAATATCCACTAAATAAGTGGATTTAGTGTATTTGAAAACAAACAAATAAATAGATGTAACCATTCCAGGAAGTGGAATAAAATGTGTGATTTTTTAGTGCTTACAATGTCTGTACCAGGCTCTTCACTCTGTGATCTCATGGGAGGAACTGAGAATTTTAGAGGGCTCCACTCATATGACCTTTTTTGGACTGAGTTTAGGATGAGACAAATCATACAACAAAGTGGAATTTTTCATGACCTAAAGTGCAATAGCACAGATGGAAAAGGCAGCATTACAGAGAGTGAACCCCAACTGCCCATGTTCTGCCAAAGAGTATATTTTTTGAAGTTCCTACTAGCTTCTTGAATGGTTGAAAAGTGATGGTTCTGTGATTATTTCAGCATGTGCACATGTGTGTACGTATGCAATAAATCTAATTGGGTGTTACAACTGCCTTCATAATTGAACAAGAAAACATACAATAAAAAGGTCTTGTAGCTTCATAAAATTACTTTGGAGAAAAAAACATTTAAAAAATGATTATGATACAATCCAGTACCTGTACACTGAAGAGAAGAGTTAGGTCATGTATTCTTTTTTTTGTTTGATAAACTTGTTGCCACATGAAATAGTAAATAAAAAATGTTTACTGTAGATCATCTTTATACACCCTTTATTAGCACACTGGTTGTTATATAGTTTCTTGAAAAAACAAAAAGATAATATTAAATTGAGAGTGGCAATACAAAAATAGACTTAGAGCAGAATATAAAAATAGACTAAAGCAGATCACATAAAACAAAAAATATATCTAGCAAAGTCCGAAGGAATGCAAATTCTGTTTTATAGGTTAAAGTGTTTGGGTCAATTAAAAATGAAACACACTGGAAGTGCTGGCTTTACTACACTATGCAATATAGAACACAACTGTGAGTTATACACTTTTTAAGAACCCTCAGGAAGTTATTTGATAAAGTCACTTAATGGTACAAAAACCTCTAAAGGACTCTGTTGAAAATCTTTGTTATGTGCAGGGTAGAAGCATATCATATATGCACATAAGGCCAAAAATATATTGATAATGTAACTGAAATATTAAAATTAAAATATAATTGTTGCAAATATAATTGTTGCAGAAGATGAGTGAAAATACAGTTTTAACACAATGTTTAGTTTCTGTCCCTTTTTATGGTATTATAGTCACCCTTTTCCCTCCTGCTCCAGGTCTTAAGGTCAATGGTTTCATAGTGCTGCTGTTGGGAGCAGTGTTGCAGAATCTATAGTTCTTCACTGGAAGGAATGTGACATTCACACTTGTGGTTTCTTCTTCACCTCCAGGATCCACCTGGGGTCATTTCTATATGTCCACTTACAATTTTTTTCATTGGACTGCAGTTCTATTTTGGATCTTAATTTACATTTTATGGTGGGTCTAAAGTATACTAAATGAAATTTCTTTGCCCTTTTTAACCTTCAGATCAGTTTTGTCTAGCTACAGGTCTTCATTCTTTAACTGGGCACTGGTGAGTTCCCAATCATTATGGGGTATCCCATCTCTGATCACCTCAGTGTTCCACACATCATTTTCTATGCCTCTGCTTCTCAAGGTCTCTTGCTGTGGTACCAGTCCTGTATTTGTATACAGCACTGCATTAGACTAGTAAATATAATCATTCTTACAACCTCTACTTGTTCCTGACAATCTAAACCTATGGCAACTCCATGTAAAGATAAACAAAAGAAAAGTAAATCAGAAGAAAAAAACTATTGTTACAATTAAGCCAAGTAAAATATCACTTCAGGAATGTCTGATGACCCTCAGTTCTCTGCAAATTCAGTACAAAGCTTATGGGCTATTGCTAAAAAAGCCAGTGTTGTTCTGCAGGGTTAGGAGGAAACACCCACTCAATTACTTTTGGAATTGGTATTAAATTTGCCACCTCTCCTTCTTGTGGTCCCAACATCCATTTAAAAGATTCCTCACTCTACTGACATTGCTGCAGCAATGTCACATTTTAGTCTCTTTGGAATTCTTAGTTGAATTTTACCTGGATTGGGTTTTTTGTGGTTATTTATTTAAATAAATTAGTAAGTTTATTATCAGGTAACACAAGTACACTAATTTATCTGTTTCTTAGCTGGCTGGTACGAACCCTAGAGCTATGTAGTAGTTTTAGCTAATCGTGGATTCTAAGCTAACAAATGCACAGATGAGAAACAAGGTATATTCTTTCAGGTTTAGGGTGTTAATGCAATTAAATATCTCATCCTATAGTAGACGTAAAAATTCCACAGAAGGTGGAAGTTGGAAGCTGCATAAAAGGAACATAGAGGAATTATGTGTGTGTGTATGGATGGAGTTCAAAAAGCTAAAGCTAAGCTGGAAATTGAAAGAGCAAGGATCAAGGAGGACAAGAAAGTTTCCTCTAAATATATTGGTAGTAAAAGAAAATAAAGTAAAATGTGTTCTTAACTTTTAAGAACACATCCTTAGATAAATAATATTTAAGGTTATTTACAAAAATAAGCAGTGCAATAGTAGTCTTTAATCAAAATTTTTCCCTCCTTCTAATGTTGTAAAATTTCTTTTTTT
>VWYP01009979.1:114147-156449 GCA_013400435.1 Pycnonotus jocosus | reverse complement strand
CGGGCGGGGGTTTGTAGGGCCGGGCGGGCCCTTCCCGCCCCGGCGCCCCCCCGGCACGGCGCTGACTCACCCGGCCGCGCCCGGCTCCGGCGCAGGACGGGGTGGGCAAGGGAAGGGCAGGAGCAGCCTCTCCCTCCGCACCCGTGCCCCGCCGGACGCGCAGGGGGCTCCCGAGGTTGCGGAGACACCGGGAGCAGCAGAAGGCTGCAGGGGTCGGGGCTCAGCCCTCACCCCCAGCCCCGCTTCTCCACCTGCCCCTGCCCGCCCGCCTTGCAGCTGCGATCCCCCAGTGCCTCCGGGGAAGGTGGCCCCGGACGCCTCCCCCAGCCCTCGCCCCAGCGCTCCTGCTGCAGCAGGTGTGTGTTTGCAGCCCGTGCTTTGGGTTCCTCCGAGCAGCGCGGCTGTGACAGTGCCGGGGCTCTCGGGGCAGAGCACAGCAGCCGAGCCCCAGGTGCCCAGCACAGGGCCCCCGAACGCCCCCGCCCCGGCAAGCTGGGCACTCCCTGACCCGGAGTGAGAACTGGGCTCATACACAGCTAACCAAGATCCTACAGCGTGCATGCAGGACCCAGCCCGCTTCCTGCAAGCCCTGCTCAGAGGGCAGGGGATATCTGAGCTGGGAGAAGCCTCAATGACGTCTGGCACAAGCAATAAACGCTGGAAGAATGAGACACAAGCTCTGCTCGGAGGCTGGCTGAATCATGCTCAGATAACCCGAACAGGCCTGCCACACCCAACACAGGGACAGGAAATCAAAGCTTCTCCCAGCTCAAGTAGTAAAAACTCAGTTATAGAGTCCCAGGTGTTACACTTGTAAAAGAAGATAAGTATACTTTAAAAGTACTTGCACATCTTCAGTTGGATCACTTGAGATGACTTTCACTTCAACAGCATGGACAATACACACATCGTTGATGTTGCAGAAAAAAGCAAGCAGTCCCCACTCCCAGTATAAGCAGTTATTCCTGTAACTCCAGTGTGGTTTTCTTAATCCCCTGCAGGTGAATAGATGTACATAGTTCTTTCAAGAATATGTGGTCACCCTGTCGATTTGATTCTGCAAAGAGATATTGGTCTCTGCTAGCAGAAGTATTTTTTGTAGGCACAGAAAGAGATGGCAGACACAGGGTAAAAAAGTTTTAGGCTTAGACAGGTGCATTAAAACAGTGCTGGCAAAAGCTGGCAAACAAAAAAGGGACAAGAAAACAGGCTGAGAGACACTGTAATTGCTGAGATGAAACTAGACCAGCAGTACAAAAAGGGAGAAATATTAGAAAATACTACACTTGACTTCAAACATGGAGGCAACAGAGCAGAGTGGACACATGAACTGGTCATCCCAGAAGGTGAAAATAATGTTAATACACCTTTTGTGGTTAAACAGAAGTGACATGAAGGGGAGAGGCACAGGAAAAGGCCTATCATGGAACAGTGTTTTGTCAGAAAATGTCAGTGCCAATATTGCATTAGTTTGACACATCAGCCTTGTTTTCGGCAAGGCCACTGTGGTTATTTCTCTGTGTATTAAGAAACCTGTCTTTCAAAATTAATTCCTGGTTATCCTATTTCAATCACACTGTCTGTCACTAACAGGTAAATAATTTCCCCCTGCTTCTCAGGTTTCTTAGGGAAAAAAAAATCACTGGCAACTTGGAAATGCTATTCACAGATCAAAAATACAGTCCTAGAACTAACAGCCATTCTGTACTGCAGTATTCATTAGAGGCTTTCAATAGGGATATGTGGCCAGAGAGCAAATTTGCCTCCTAATGGCTGCATAATCCCTCAGGGACAGTTTTTTAAACCCCCATGTCTCATCAAACATTCTTAGTACAAAAGCAGAAAAGCATAACCACAATCCTCAGCTAAAAAAAGTGTTTTCAACATATACATTGCATTTTTTGTATGCAATCTGCTGAGTCACATATTAGAATTGAGGAGGAGCAATCATTCTCTAACCATTTATCTTTCTCCTCTACTTCACTACTACTTCCACTTCCTTAGAAATTTATCTTTTTAACAATTCAATACTTCTTAAAATATGAAGTAGCTCATATACCACCAGTAATTTTGACTAACTACATCTTCACATGAACAGTTTGCAAAAAGTTTGATACCAAGTGAGCCATTATTATAACCAACAGCTTCAGAAATGTCTCTAACATCCAACTCCATCATCAGTTATTCAAACTCACAATCACACTGTGACCTCAGTTCAAAACAGACAGGAGCCTCTCTGAACTTATACAAACTTCAGGGACTGCTGAAGTGATTTCAAAAGAAAAAAGACTGACAATAGAAAAAACCCAGTATATTCAGAGTCATGAAGATACAAACATATTCAAACATGTTACAAATTCCCTCAATTGCACTCTCTATATGTAGGTCAACTGACATCAAAGGCACTTGTCTCAGCTGGGGAATTGAAGCAGTATGAACAGCAGAAAACACAGTCACGCTTTTGGCAGAACAACCAACCCCTAATACAAAAGCCATTGATCTTGCCCATGGAAATACAATATATTCTTCATACTTTCAAGAAAAATGTCTGCAAAAACAGTGATTTAAGGAAGGCAGCAGTCAGACTGAGCAAACAGGAAAGCCTTCTGTTAGGTGCCAAACAGGGAAAGGGAATTAATTAATTAATGGGAGAAGAGCAGCCAAGTGCCTGTATCACTTTTTAAAATGAGACCTAAGCTTGTATGTCATACAGGATATTTCTGAGGATTTACCCAGAATGTGTAGGGTTTGTATAGCACCTATCCCAAGGGGTTCTGGTTCATGATCACTGCTCCTGAGCACTACTGTCAGCTTCAGGCTGGATAAAGGGCTGGGACAAGGACTGCACTTACCACAAGCCCAGTGTTTCTCCGTGTCTGCCTCACAGGTATTTCCTGGAAGAAACATGCTTCAACTAGTAAGTAAGTAAGGCAGTGCCAAGAAAGGTTTTCAATTTGTTTTCACATTGTTTGGCCTCTGCACTCCCTTAAGATATCTGCACAGAAGGTGAAACTTTAAATTGCCAGCAACTCATTCAGCAGCAATTCCCTATTGGTGGCCTGGCTTCCTGCATGCTGAACACAGCAATCCAACAGAGCACACTCTGCTTGGCTGGGGCTGCACAGAGTCCTGTGGATGGAAAAACAGATAGATTTGTGCCAGCTTCCCATTCTTCCCTTCTGACTGTTCTCTGTGATTGAATTCAGCCTGTAGTCTATGGACATGTTGTAGGTCTGTTTGCTCCATCCTCTCTGTGACATTACCGTTGCCAACTCTACCAGTGTTTTGTTATTGTTATTGCTTAATATTGTTTGATACTAATTTTATTTTTCCCCCTCCCTCCTTCAATTCAATATACCATTTTTTTCTACCTCACTAACGATTTTTTCCCTGTCATTATCTTATCATATTACTGGAGGCTTGATGCACTCAACTTGAATATTCGGTTTAAGTTCCCCTCTGACCCAACTTTATCTTTGCAATAGCATGCTTGCATATGGGATCACTCCAGCTGATTTTTCTCTCATTTCTGTCTACTTTTCTCCTCTGTCTGCACAGATCTTGCTCACCTCTTTCAGGATGCTCTCTACAAACAATCAACACTGCATTAACACTGGAGGTATGAAGGGCACCATTCTGTCAACATGTATTGCCTACTTAAACCTGTTGCCTCAATTAAAAGAGAGGGGAGGGATCGGGAGAAAGGACTTTCTGGTCTAGGTGGGGCTGAGCCTCTGTCTAGTGTTGCTCCCTGATTGTGTTGCAAGAGTATAATATAAATTCCATTCTGATAAGCATATGGATCAGGCAGACCTCTGGGTGTTGTTTTTGTGTCTTGATTATTTGTGTCTAATTTGGGAACTGCCATGATACAAATACACACAGATTTGTTATTACCTCTCATGGTAATTACAGGTTACAGAGACAGTTATGTATAACTTCAAAGTTGTGCTAGTTGGGTTCCCAGGGTAACAACTTGGGAAGTTATTGTGTCTATGGCTACAGATGAAAGAAGGAAGGACTCCTGCTTAGCACACCTACACTGTATTAGTGAAACTCTATAAACACTGAAAGGGTCGTTTTGCCTGAGAGAAGGGGAGTTGTGTTCCGGGTTGTTCGGCTTTTTGGGGGGGTGTGGGGGTGTGGAGGGAGTATACTCAAAATATTACAGAATTGTAATCCCACTTGTTTGAAAAATAGACTGAATACCAGAATACCAATGCCAACTTTTGTCTAACACAATACCAGAGAACCAGACATCTTGTTAGGTGCTTCACCTAACAACCTAAGCCCTCGGATCAATTCTATTCTCTGTGCTCTCATTCCTACACAACGTGCACATGCCTGCATAAATGTTATTCTCCACTCAGAATTTCATTTACTTGAAATAATCCCTTTTAAAGGGCAAGACCTAATCTCTGGAATGATCTTCTGCGTTGGCCAGATCTCTAGTATTTTGTTCTGTGTGTGTTCTAGAGATGAAGCATTGTAACAGGTGAGGTGGCATTGGCTGGTTCAGTCGGGGAACAGAGAGTGAATGTGGGCATAAGCAGTGTGTTTATGAACAAATCATCCAGTTAAACATGGGCCCCCCTGGGCTGCCTGCCTTGCAGTGCTGGGCTTTGCTCTGTGATCTTAAATTGTTGCCTTCTGACTGATCAGCCCCCATCTTTCTACTGTTAACTCTTCAGAGCAAAGTTTAAGTGTTGCATGTGCTAAAGAAAATGGTAAACAACATTAATTACTTCATCAAGATACAAAAATAAACTAAGACTCATCCATTTGTTTCCAGTTTATCTTCATCTGTTTCACACAAAGTCTATGTTACAAGAAAGGTGATGTAACCTTGTTTAAGGGGTGTATTTTAGCAATTACTGTCACTGACAAAGCTATGACATGTTTGACATGCCCTGAAGTTACTTCCCATGCAGAATCTCCAAGTGCCTCACATATAAGAGCCTGACAGCAAATGCTCTTCAGAGCTAGTAAAACATCTACCTCGCCACCAGTTGGCTGCATCTTGAAGGTGATGTCAAAAAGTTTCCTTTTATATCCTGATACTGTTTTATCACTGGATTTGCCTTCAGCTACTTCTCAACTCTGTATATGCGAAATTATTGTGTCTGCTGTTCACTACCCCTCTTCTGCCACCTTCAAGCATATTTGACTACAATCTTAGCCTGAAGTCTAACTTATTGTCAGCCATTTCCTTAGTTTGAACTCTAACTTCTTTTGAAATATTTTCTTCCTCACCAGTGTAAGTAACACCATCATCCTCATTATTTTATATCTCAATCTCAGTGGATCCTTCCACCCCCAGCTTATTGGCATGAGGAGTTTTCCTCCACAAAGAACCAGATGCTTGAGTGACTTTGGATCCCAAATCAAGACAAAGGAGTAACAAAACAAAATATTAGCTAAGATTATAGTTACAGTCAGAAAGGAACTCTAGATACTCACAGAAGCTAGTAACAAGCAAAGCTGTCTTGGGACACACATACAGCCTAAATAAAGTCTCTATCACTTGGCAAAACTCATGAAGTTTAGGTCACTGTGGTGCAACCCACTGCACTGGCTGTCCATTGTTCAGGTAAACAACATGGAATCCTCTGTGCTCTGTCAAGATGCAAACCCGTCCATTAATCTCACCTAGCTGACACAGCTAACACGGGCCACCAGCTTCAAATGTGCTGTAGGCTTTTCCTCCTGACTCAGCCCAGGCTACTGCACCTTCTCTCCTTCTGTTTGATATGAGAACTAGAGTAAGCCAGAGAGGTTTGCACACTAAGTGACACAGAGATCCAGCCAGGAATATGCATCACCAACGAATGTAAACCAGCAACTCAGATAACAAGTATAGCAAAACCTAGAAAAGTAACTCCTCTGGCATCTTTCTTATGAGTATTACTTGTATCTGCAGCTCAAGTCCACTTCTAACCTCAACTGTGAATCACCAGCAGTTCAGCTTTTCAGTGTGCCTCATGGGAGTGATCATCTAGTGACTAGGAGAGGTCTCCTAGATACACACAAACACAGAAATGAAACACTTGCCAAACCCCGTGTACCGGTATTGGAGGCTTGAATAAACTCCAGCCTCTTTGCACTGAATGAAAGAGTGGCAGGATGTAGAAACAAACAGTCTCTAAGTGTGTAACCATGTTTCACTGCATTTCCCCAGTCCCTGGGGATTTCCTGATGCCCTGCTTGAGGGCCAGCTGTCTTTTCATGCAAAGATCAAACAGTCTGAGACAAAACCAGGACTGTAAAGCCTTATCAGATATTAAAGTTTACTTTCTGTTCTCAAGTTATCATGAATATCCTCAACCACAGCTTAATGTACTTTGGGTTGGAGAGCTGCAGTTCCATCCAAATCCAGGTACCATGCTGTCTTTGGTCCTAGAACTAATCCTTTAACTGGCTAAAAGAGATCAAATCTCAAAACCAAACCTATTATGCCAAGTTCAGCTTTCTCAGTAGTATCAGCACAATGCTGCTGGTATAAACAGGCTACTTGTACATATTACATTAAGGAGAGATTTTGAACTCATTTAGATATCACAGTGCTTAAAACTATCCCAGCTGCCAGCTCTAAAATAATGTCCCCCAGACAGCTGCCACACTGGAAAACACTGCAGAAAATATTACCCGTGCACGTAGGAGCCCCTGACATCATCCAGAACAGAGCAGCATGAATAATCACCACAAAGATTCTGGCCTGTCTTGCCAAGGGAGAGAAACAGCTACAAAAGATGGAAGCTGCCAAAAGTCCTCAGGGAATTTTTTCCTAGGCAGAATGTTAAAAGCTTTAAGTCTGTTCTGCTTCATTGTTTCCCATCATTATGTGCTCTTTCCACTTTAGTGACTCATAACACAAACAACCCCATGGTTTGGGGATTAGTTTCCTGGCCTCTGCCAAAGTTCTGGGGAGGCTGTCACACCTTAAATATGTACCTAAGAATCCTGGAGAATAATTCTGAAAGGTTCAAGGAATCTAATGAAGGACCACCTAAACTTACTCTAAAAATGCTTACACACCAGGTTCCTATGGCAAATCTGCAGGCTGCTAACTACATACTGCAGAAATTATGTCCTTGTTATTTAATATCATGCCACCTCTGAAATGACCCAGGAAAATGAATTTTAAAATCACTTACAGTGAGAAGTTCATTGAGAGAAGTAAACATATAATTTCTACAGCAATCTGGAACACAGCTGGAAATTTTCAATTAAAATCAATGATGCTGTGGAATAGCAAGAAAGGAGGGGTTTGTGGCTTCTTTCAAAACATATCAACTTTGTTTTAGTACAAAACATAAACCACAGGATTTTCAGAAAGTTCTTGCATGATCTGAACTTCATTAGCTAAATTAGGATCAGCTGAGGTACTAGCTGGGAATGAATGATGCCTTGCAAGACAAAGGAATGTCACAGATTCCTAATTACACAGTACTGTCTACACTGATGTTTTTGTTGCTCTTTCAAGTGGCATCTTACAGCTTTAGAGAAAAATTAAGGCAAGGAAAGTTGACTTCAAAAAGCTGTTGATTGAGTGGCTGCTACCAAGAGATTAATTTCTGCCAGGCAGGCAAAGACTTGTTTTTCCAGGTCAGAAGCACCCGTCTGAATTCTAAAACCAGAGATCTCCTTCTCTAATGAGTAAGAAAAAGTACATTAAAAGCCTATTGTTTTAGCATGGAGTACACATAATACTTCCCATTTTCACATGTGATTGCAGATAAGCCTTCAGTAAACATTTCTACTGGAGCTGGACAACTTTCAGTGCTGTGTCCTGCAGTCAGTAGCCAGTAGCTCACATCAGGGACAGGTGAGGAGACAGAACAAAAGGCTGCAGTGTCGTAATAACTACAGAGAATTTTCAAACAATTTCTCAACACTAAGGTTTATTTTTCTAATGCTGCTACCCTCCAAGAAGTCATTAATACAAGAATGAGCAGCCATCAGTGTACATGGAATAACTGAGTTCAAAACAGCAGAGGGAAGAGTCCAGCTGGCTGATCAACAAGGACAGACAGGGAGAAGCAGCCAGCCACCATTTTTTCCTGTGGAGAGAGAGGCTGGACCAAAGAAAGCCTTTGGGAAGATTTTGCCAGTACAGAACGTTAGAAGCACAAATTTAAGCCACAGCTGAAACATACGCACACTCACAGAGGAGCATGGAGCCACAGATATTCTTTAGGCCAAAGAACATGTACAACACTTGATCTTCTCAATTTGTCTGTCTGAGACTGCAGAAAATCTATAAATGGAAGATAATGTATTTTTCTGATAACTAGGATATTGTGTGAATTATCTTCCTTGAAGAGGAAAGGAAACAAACTTATTTATTCATGTACCCACATGCAAACTTTCTGCTTGTTATTTAAACAACCAGAGAGGCTGGTGACAGGTCCACTGACCCACAAGATGCTTCTTCTCCAGAGACAGCAACAGTGTCAGTACAAAATTGTCTCCAGGTTTCTCAGCCTCCATGTGCTGCTTTTGCACTAAACAAATCCCTCTAATCAATCTCACTGTGCATTCTGCTTAGGTTACTAGCAAACAAGCCAAAGAATTTCAACCGTGATGTGAGCAGGTGTTAATTTACAAATGGCTACAAAAGCTGGTGAAAGCAGCATGTGCAGCTTTGCAGTAACTACACCTCCTCTTTATTTCATTACTTCTGCCATAAACAAAGAATATCCAGAGAGCTGCACAAGGTTACTGTCCTGCTGTCAGTCAAGGGAACAGAACTGCAGTTAACTGCAACATTCTGAAATAAATAGGTTTTGACTGCTGAGGTAGCTTTTAACTACAAGACCTGCTCAGCCATGGGCTTCTGACAGCTTTTTCCTTCTCTCTTTTTTTAAGCTCAAATTTAATCCAATCATTAAAATATTTGTTGAAGTGCTCTGTCTGCTTGGCAGCATAGCCCACATGACAGAGTGATGGGTGACTTATTTCAGCAGGAATTTTTTTTGCATTACTCCTGGTTTTTTTGGGGTTTTTTTGGTTTTTTTTATTGTTTGTGCCAAGATTTGGTAGGTGGAGCTTTTGAATCAATTGCAGCAGACCTGGCACAGGGTGGCACTCATGCTGTTCACTCAAATATGGGATAAACAAATGTTAAAGATAAAAATCATGAACAAACATGAGTTTTCAACCTTTTCAAGGTTGCATCATCATTCCAAAATTTGTTTTAAGTGATGAAAGTAAATTCTAAACAAGTATTCTCATGTTATTTATAGATGCTTTAAAATAGTCTCTGAAAAATACACCAGAAACATCGAATTTGACTACACTAATTCTTAACATGGGTATTTCGAAATTTATTTTCAGGAAATCCCTATGTTCTTCTCTCTATGCTGAAGTATATTAGAAGAACTGACACAGGAAGAAGCAAGAGAACTTCAGTAAGCCTATGCTGCATCATTCCTTTCAAACCATTGCAGAATGCACTGCAGCAGCAGCAGCTGTGGCAGCTGCAAATTTCAGGGAGGAGACAGTAACAAGTCACAGCAGGACTTTCTGTTGGATCTGTTTGGGAAAAGGGTTGAACTCTCAGGTATACAGATGCACCCTCACATCAGGGAATTAATCTAGAAACATAAATTCCAACTGAGAATGTGCTGCCAGCAACTGATTCTGTGCCCAGATGTACAGAATTTGACATTCTTTCTTTCAGTTTTAGGTCTGAAAAAGGACTTGAATGGTCAATGCTTTTCTTTTTTCATAGCTGATCACCTAAAGGTACTTGCCCATGAACTTACATACAAACTCTGGAAGTCTATTTTGAGACCATAAGAAGTCTTTACAAGGAAGTAAAGACTTTCTGACTGTGTCTGTACAGAGGATGGGTATTTTTAACCCTGTGACCTCCCCAGAACACCTCTAGTACATGTGGAATAGATGGGAAAGAATCTTCATCTGGCATTACTTTATCATCTTTGATGCTGTTTGTGGAGGAACTCATGAGCTCCTTTTCTGCCCAAATATACAAATCTAACTCTTCTCACGGTGCTCACACAGCACAGTGCCAGCAAAGGACTAACCCTGCATTTAGATAAGGTTAGCAGCATCATTAGAGTATCACAGTCTCATGTTTGCTGTTCCTCTGAAGGCATTAGTTCCTAAAAGCCTGAAATTATGCAAGAGTTCAGGACTCTGTGGACAAGGCAGCAGTGGGGAGTGGACAGGGAATCTATAGGTGTCACTTCAAAGTAAAATTTCAAAAATATGATTTCAGTTGCATGTCCTTGAGTATCAAAAGGCTTGAAGCACTCAAAAGTATTTCAAGGTTTTTTAAAACCTACAACTCTTTTAAAACTCTACATTACCTTTGTTCAAAGGATTCTGATGATCTGCCTGCCATGGCAGAGCTTGCCATGGCAGAGCTTGCTCTTTTCTTTCTTCCCTGATTGTATTCACTTGGCAGTGAGAAATGGGAGGCTCGTGGTATGTGCTTGTTCTCACGGCACAGGCAGGTAAGGTGACATTCCTGGCCACTCATGCTGCCACACAATGGAGGGATCTCATGCACAGGTGAAAAACTGCTGAGCAAAGTACCTCTGAGTGAGTTCCAGTGAAACTGAAATGGATTCATGCATGTTTTGGAACAGCTGCTCTGTGCACTGCAGTGAGAGCTAGCCTGTCAAGCTGAAGGAAGCAAAGAGGTCGGTTAGTTTTTAGCTTTGGTCAACAATAGCAGTATCCTTTTCCTTCTGGCTCCTCTCAACAAGGACATGTCTGAAAAATAAAGAAATACTTTCCCTCTATTAGGGCTATCAAAAATAGGCAATGCACAGTTGTAAAAACATGTTGTGAATACCCAGAAGAATGTAGCTGCTGTATTTCATGTCAAGAATCAGAGATGTCACTGAGGTCTGTAACAGCCCCTCCCTATTCCCCCCAGTTACTGCTACCTGATTTTTTTTAATACTGAGATTAAAGTGACACAGTTCTTCTAATATTTATTGAAGTATTTTAATCACAAACAATAACATCACTGTTTTCTCTACTACCTCCATGTCAGACAAAGCTGCCATGCAGTCTTGGGGAAGATTGGGGCTTTCAGACCTTTTCTTTTTTTTCACTCATTGTTAAGCAGAAGTGAGAAGTATCAATACTAAGAAATGCCCTGAAGGCTGCACTAGGACTGCTACTATTTAATAGTCATTGCACTCAATTAGTCTACAATTTAAAAATTTGCAGTATATTTTAGTTCCATAAAAATAACAAAAAAATCCCTCAACAAGGTGTATCACAATGTCTCCTCAATCCTACAGTGAGATGGGGACCAGCTCACCTTACAGACACAGCCATGAATAAGAACAGCCTGAGATTATCTGCAGACCTTCATGAGGCTCAGAATGGCTTGAACCAGCTTTCTGCCAGTGACAATCTTCCATCTACACTAAGCAGGGCATAATTAAAATGCTTTATGCTTAAATAGACTGTCACCTGGCCATCAAAGGTATTTTCTGGCATTGAGAAGGAAATTTAATTTGAAATATATAATACAGCAATGTATCTTTGAAAACATTTTAGTGCAATGATTTGGACATACAGGAGCAGAATTTAAACTTGCAAGCAAAGTTTAAGAATCTCTGTAGAAAAATACATTTTAAGAGCAACTAAAAAAAAAAAGGTGAATATATTTTTAGTACAGAGAAATTTAACATACCAAGCAATGACAGTGTTTCTGAGAAGGACTGTACCCACATGATAGGAAAGGACATATTTTATTAAGAAACAACTTAGTTATTTAAGTTCTCAGAGAAGCTTCTGAAAAAGTTACACATGCAGACTCCAACATGGGGAGAAACTGAAAATGGTGCAACTTCTACCAGTAGAATTAGAAGCAAGCTTAAAGGCAGGTCAGCACTAAGCATTCTGAAAGACTACACCTGACCTGACTTTTATATTCTTTTGGAAACAGGCTGCTATTTAAAACACAGAGCAAACAAATCAGAAGCATTCAGAAGCAAAAGAAATACCTCTTCAAACAGCTCAATAATTGCTACTGAACTTCACAGCACGGAGGTGGGCAGAGTCTCTGGCTGTTGGCATCTCCCACCTTCCAGCACCAGCATGGATGACTGGTCACCTGGTCCCAGTTTTCTGTGCTTCCAGCTGCTAGGCTACATCAGAAGAGAAAAAATGCTGCAAATCTTTCCTAATGTATTTTACATAGACAGCTTCTATAGTACTCCTAGAAGTCAAACAGGAAAGGTGAAAAGATTTAGCCAGTCACATATGACAATGGAAGCAGTTTAGCAGTGTGTAGTGCAAATTATGTTTAAAAACTCTTGATGACTATAAAGTCAGGTTTCACAGTCAATAACCCATCCACATCAACATAAA
The DNA here is from genome assembly GCA_013400435.1 of Pycnonotus jocosus. NCBI lineage: Eukaryota > Metazoa > Chordata > Aves > Passeriformes > Pycnonotidae > Pycnonotus > Pycnonotus jocosus. Next base: position 144,089 of record VWYP01009979.1, on the reverse strand, counting down.
GAACTGATAAAGTTCCATGGTTTTGCACAGAGGCCAACAGGTCACCTCAAATGCTAGGTCAGAACATCTCCACTGTCTGAACATGGTACAAAGCCATCAATTTCATCTCCTGATGAACCCATGAATGGGGAGAACCAGAACTCATCAGTGATCTCACACAGCATGGAACACCTTCTCTGAGGCTTTCCTCCATCTCTGGTGAAGTAGTTTGTAGCTCAAGGCTGAAACAGGTGAGCTGGTCACAGGCAGAGCTTCTGAGGGTCTGGCACTACTCAGTATTTTTAGGTCAGCTGATAATGTGACCAAATCAATTTTCCCTGAGTTTGCAGATGATATCAAACAGGCAGAGGAGGGAAGGAGAGGGGACAGATGAGCCACTATCCAGAGACTTGGACAGCCTGTATGACCAGGCCAACAGGAACTGCAGGAGCCTTAGCAGAGATGAAGTCCTGCACCCACAATGCAACAATGCCGAGCAGCAGCAGCATAGGCTGTTCTACTGCGGTTCTACAATTAGTACACTATAATTAGTAACATACCAGTGTAATGTAACAGGCACAGAGACCATAAACAGACCATACATTTCTACCTCATGAAACTGCATTGGGAAACCAAATTCCATACAAGTCTGGCAAAAAGTTATATATACACAAACTGAAAATTGCCTGGAATCCCCCAGACAGAGTCAGTTACCTTGGAAAAATGACTCACAGCTAAAGTATTTCTATTATGAGAAGTTGCTAAGGGCATTTAGGATTTTGAATCAGAACTATTTGTAAACTGCAAATACAATTTCAGCTTGTCAATAGCTTAAGAGTGGAGATAAAACAAGCAGTGGTCCAAAAAAAGAATAAACTGAGTAACTGAATAAATATACCTAACAGCTGGAAAAAAGCCACATCAGAAAATGGTTTGTATTTCACAAAGAAGTTTTTAATATACATTCATTACTGAAGCCCAGTTTCAAAAAAATCCCCACCTTCAGCATTTTTAGCAGGTATACTCCAGTAAACAACTTTTTTTTTTTTTACTTTACCCTCATGACATTAAAACATGTCCTATCAAGTCCCAGTGAGCAGAAGAATGCTTGATCAGATGTGTGTACTTGGTATCTTCCTCAGTACAAACAAAAGACTTGGAAGAACACCTTTAAGGCCTCTGCTTTTTGTGACAGCAGTTTAAACATGCAAAAATACAGCTCTCCTGTTATTATTTTACTTGTTTAGCTGTACTTGTAAGCTTCCCAATGCAAATTTATGGCTCTTACTATTCAAACAAACACAGTTTTTGTGTTTTATTTGTTACACCACTCTAAAAAGAAAAATGTATTTTTGCAAGTTATTTAAAAGCCAGAAGACATCATGTGTCAAAAAAGCTAAATAATTAAATCAAAGATTTTCCCCCATACTCAATGTACAAAGTTAAATATATCTTTAAATTACGTGAGAACAAAAATCTGTAGTGAATCTGGAAGGACCAGGAAAGCTGAAAACTTATTTTTCTTGTTACACAGTATTTATTAGAGGTTGTTGTCAGCCACTGCTTCACTCTTCAGGATGTAGTTTTGTCTATAAAGATCACCAGACCACCAGAAGATACTCAGTTCCCCATAACCAGCCAAGTGGCTGCAGCCCCATCCTTTTTTTCTCTGATTGAAATTGAGATTTCCACTTGAAACACATCCCCCGAGGTACCAAAGGGTTAAAGGTTTAGAGAATGCTTCAGTTATTGGAGCCATTTCCCCTGCCAGCTTGTTCTGGCTTCTCTGAAGCTGCAAGAAATCTCAGATTTTTTGTGTCCTCTTGTTCTTCTCCAGGCTTATTCCTACTTCATTTGCATTTTGTTGAATTTAGTTTTCCAGTTCTTCTTCACTTTCCTTTGCTTGCAGAAATTCTTCCTCAGCTTCTTTGGAGCCACACCTTCATTTCTAACAGGCTTAGCAGGCTTGCCTTTTGTTTCCATAGCTACTGGCTTTCCCTCATGGGGTGTGTCCGACTGTCCTTTCACCCCAGCCATCTACTCACATATGCAAGGAATTAAAAACAAAACAAAACAAACAAAAAACAACTCAGAAAACCAAACTAGAATTAGCAGAATTAATAATCTTCAATGTGTACTGAGCACAAACATATACAGCTAGATTCAGACAGCTGCCTTCTACTACATGTTGTTTCAATCAGGCCCACAGGGCACATCTGGACTGGCACAGCTGGTCCTCAGTCACCAGTGAGAAGTGACCAATCCTGCCCCTTTCCCTGCCTACGTGCCCGGATTTCCTTCTGGCAGAAACCAAAGTGCACAAGGTAATTAGGAACGGATGCACGACAATCTTGCCTTCATATGAAGTCAAGCTGTGGCTAAGACATGTAACTCAATCTCCAAACCATCCCTCAGTACACAAAGCTGGGCACAGTTAGCACATGGCTTTTACACAAATGAGTAAGGCTCTGCTGAAGAAAAATAATGCTTGAAAATTTTCTTACTTTTAAAGGGCTGTATTACCTCAAAAATAGTAGAGGTGAGAGCAGGATCTTCGGGCAATTTCCAAAGCATGGTAGGCATCGCTTATTCACCAACATAAATTACAAAGCAGGATGGATTCCCAAAAAATTCCTGACCCCCAAAGATGACAGATAAACTACATCAGCTATACCCTACAGGGCTGAAATACGTTATTCCTAAACTGCTAATCTGCTTTTCCTCAAGAGAGATACTGACCTTGTGCTTCCACCCCTCCCAGGGTGCAGGAGGAAAGGTGCATGGAACTCTTCCATGGTTTATGTGGTAGGGCAAAGGGAGGCTGGGATCCAGTGGAACCCATGGGACTGAGAGAGTGGCAGGTACAGCAGGCAGATCACAGTGAGCTTTGTGCAAGTTATAGGATGATCTCGTGCTCTTGTCAAGAGAACTCTTGTAAATTGCAACTGATGAATCTCCAGCAGCATGAGTCAGTAAATAAGAGCCCTCCTCTAAACTAAAATGAGAAAAGTTCAGAATGAAAAATATTATTTAAATGTTTTTTGGAGGTTTTTTCAATTTAATCAGGATAGCTAATATATTCTTAATGCAAAAGCAGAATATCTTTAGATATTTACTCCCTTTAGATGTCTTATAAAAAGATTGTGCACAAGAAACGATTAATTAAAAAGTATTGAGAAATACCTACTAATTAACGTGTTTATAATGTATTCATAATGTACTAATTTATCAGCTGTCACGATATTCAATTAAACATGTAAGCACACATAGGATTAAACAGGTTTTCAGGAAGATGAAGGTCAACCAACTGCCCATATCAGAAATCTTAGTCAAAAATCATGAACCTACAGGAATTATGAAGAGCAGGAACATCCCTCTGTAATTTGAATGAAAAGGCCTCACACTTAGTGCAAGAAGCCTGCTTCACAAAAAAAAAAAAAAATTAAGACACTTGCAGCCTGAAAGCCTTGAAGTAGCTACATAAAGAAGCAGAAGAAAGGTTGCAATGTTGTACAGAGAAAGACAAGGTTGCTCTAAGTCATGTTAAGCAGAAGTGAACGCAGTGTTTTCCTACAAATCAAACAAGAAGACTAACAAAACCCAAATGCCCAAACTCTGTATGTGAGCCTATATCCATAGTATTACACCTCACTACTGTGAACTGTTTACTCAGATCCAAGAAGTCCAGTTTCCTCTCTTGAAAAACTGATTCAAAAACATCAAGTTCTTATTCTTTTGCATTATTTGTGCAAACCTTGTAACACCAAGCACATTTTACACAGTGCTGCATTATGCTATGACAGCCCTAAGAGAACCTGTAAAATATGAATCAGAGTAGACAGGCATTCTACAGGAGAAACAGGATGAGCTGGAGAATGTGGCAAACCAATACAATGAACAAAAACTGAGAACTTACTCAGACACCTTCTTCAAAACATGATGAAGTATGTTTAATGAATTTGCAGGTCTGTGGAAGAAAAAAATAGCAGAAGTATTAATCTGCAAGGCTTGTTAGGGTTCGAAATCCATTGCTTAAAAAACTTAGTAGAAATACTCACTTAATCAATCCAAGTTTTTCTCTTAAAGTTTCTGGAGAAATCTTTTGTAGCATAAGAAGCTTTGATGTAAAAACATCAATATGTCCTGAAAAAAAAAAAATCAATTAATACACTAAAAACAAACCCAAACAAATATAAGAGCATAATTTGCAGACCTAATGCCTTTTTAAAAGGATAAAAAATTTTGCTCTTTTGGCATAGAACAGTGAAAAGTATTTATCAATGTTGCACTACAACAGAGAGTTCTGTATTCCTCACCAGCCTCTCCCCAGATCAGACTTCTCTACTTCTAAACACACTGACAACGTAACTGGGAAAAAAACAGTAATTCCAAAATATCTATGAACTACTTCCATCTAGTTTATATAACTGTATCTTGTATTTGAGAAGTGACTGATTGAAAGTACTTGACATGTAGTAAATTACCCATACACTAAGTATTTTTTTCCAACCCATTCTTCAAATAATCTTAATTTAAAGGCCAATTATCTTCTATTCACATGAAGGTAAACTGTTCTTGCAGAAAGTTTTGCTTAGGTACTTAATGCAAATAAGTGAATAATAGTCAGGGTAAAATGCTCCCATTAATCAGCAAAGCTTATCACAACTTTTCTTTACTGCTTAGATCAAGTACAAGTGCCTTATTTGGGAAGCTTGTCACAGAGATTACTGCCTTTGCAGATGTAGGATTTCCTATCTGAGTAGCAAGGGGACTTAACAACCAAGCCCGATGCTTGCTGGCAAGAGGCAGACGGCGCTCTTTGTTTGATGATAATATCTCTGCTTTTCTAGAACATCCTAAACAATAACTCAACTTCATCTCCCCCTCTGCAGCTGCTGCAGGAGGCCATGGTTACAGGTCTGATTTCTGTCTGAACCTCTGAGCTGGCAGTGCTGCCGACTCACAGCAGAGCTGAGATCCTCCCTCTACCACACACAACAACGCTGCACAATCATGGGGCATAGACCAAGGTCCAAAGAACTCTTCATTCATACTTACCTGGCAATACAACACATGGTTGAGACAGTGAATTAAGCTTTTTCAAGAGCCAAAAACACCTATGCAGTTTACCACTGAAGTCTGCCACATGCTTAAAACTTAAAAGTTAAAGGCTTAACCGTCTGATCGAGAATACAAGTTGAAGGTACTTTGTTAGTAAGATCACAGTTTTCAAACCATGTTGTTCCATACTTTCCCACTCATACTGTGAGGTAAATTTAAAAAGAGCAGTAAGTTTATGGCTTTACAAAATGTTTGATTTAAAAATTATTTTATTACAGAACACAGCATTTCACTTAAAATAATTCAAATTACAGAATGATTTCAGAAGCTCTCTGCCTTTCTCCTTACACTGAACAGATCATTGAAGTAATCTTACTATCAGGTATCAAATTAGTGACAGAGAAGGAGAGATTCACCCCATTTGAAGCTGCCTGTAACACAAGGCTATCATCACCCTCAGAGAAGTGTCCCTGGAGTTTCAGGACAAAGCTCTCTGCTCCAAAGAGCCCTCTGAGTAAATCTGGACACTTGCAACACAGCATTTTTCACAGCTCCCTTAGGGATACAAACTGAAAGATGGAATTTCACACTACCCTGCAATATACCAAGAGCAGAAGACTCCCCACGTAGAATATGATAACAGTTTCCTATTAAAAACTGCAGCAGATGCTTTCAAAGAATGGATATTTACTTCCACATATTTCTTTTACCTACCTCTATAAGAAACTACACAGCAGAACCAAGAATCTGCCCCACAGGCTGGGAGTACCCATTTACTGTGCAGGACAGTGACAATCCCCAGAACCTTGTGCCTCCTCAGAGCCCACGAAAGGAGGGCTATGCACCCCAGGGCTTGCTTCTGCAAAGAGTGTATCCAGGAGCTGACAAACAAACAGGACACTGTATCCCAAGCACAGGAACAGATGTGCTGGAGGCCAGGCCAGTGCAGCCTGCCAGCCCAGAGCACTGCCCGTGCCACAGCCAGCAGGTACCTACAGGAGACACAGAGAGGAAAGCTGTGCTGGAAGGGGAGGGCTCTGGGGCTCTTCATCTGCAACAGCACCTGCACACCAGCCCTGCTTTCTCCTACATTCCCAAGAGCCTCCATAAAAAGGGTGGTGGCTGGACGAGCTGCCTGCAAACTCCTGTGCAAGCCATACCTTCAGTATCCTGTAACTGATGGGAGATTAGATAAGACACTCACTCCTCCACTCCGTGTACTTAGCAAACATCAGCCACAGTTCACTGTTTCCTCACACTGCCTGCCACTCTGGAAATGCTTTGAGAACATTTCCTACAGGAAGCCCAGCTGCAGTGCAGCACAGTATGCTGGAATCTCCTCAGTATAAACACTCAGAACAGACTCAGTAGAGTGTCTGCTTGTTAGAGGGAAGCAATGCCTCTGTATTGCACATTAAGATACAAATAGAGAACTCTGTACATAATTAGCTCTTCATAAGGTTTTTTTTTTTTTAATGGAGTGGAAAAAACCACATCAAATACTGCTTCTAAAGTTGAAAATTAGAACATTATTTCCATTGAATAAAGAGAGCAGACTAAGATACAAGCGGTAAATACATTAGATTTCACATAAACCTAATAATTCTAAGGTAGCTCGCATAGTTTGTATGTAAGAACTGGAAAACAGAGAAGTTAGCATTTCTAAAATAGCACTCTGATGTGAGCCAACAACAGCAAAAGTGTAATTCAGTGCACAAGTGGAAAGATTAGGCAACCACAGGCCACAACTGCTGCCATAACAACTCTAAACCCCAGATTTGTTTCTATAAAAAAGTGAGGCAGTCCCCACTGCAGAACATCCACTCACTGTATAAACAAGATTGCCCTCACTCAGTAGCATGTGCCAAGCATATTTTAAATATCAACTAACCACTTTGTTGCAAATTTTCCCTTTTAAAATCTTATTAATTACAAGATAATTGGTATCAGAAAGCTCTCCATGTATTAAAATGGTTGTTAAAATAATCTGGTCACATTCTTTATATGTATCATTTTAATTTCTCTACACAACATATATCTCAACAGACATAAAAACTTTTTAAAATGTCATTGTACAACCATAAATGCAGCATTTTCTACAGGACTGTTTCTAAAACCAAAGTTGCAATACCCTCATCCAGCACCCAACAGAAATTTTAGACAAGGAACTTACTGAAGGTAGATGTGAAAAAACCAAAAGTATAAAGTTGAAATAAGAAAGGATATATGGAATACACCTTTAATAAACATGCATCTCTTCTGTTATTCTACAAATACTCACACATACATGTGTCTTAAGCAAAAATTCAACACATGACCTTACCAACATAAAATGAGCATTCAGAATGCAGCAAGCTCTGTGTCCACAGCTGGCACACTTCACTTTCTGTAAGAGCTTCCACACCGTAGTAGGCTTGGTACTCCAGTTTTGGCAACAGGAACAGGGGAGTCAGCTGAAAAAGAGAAGATAAAAGAAAAATCAGCACTTGCTGTCCAAAAACATCCACCATTTAACTACATTTTCTAGTTTATAATAATCCCAGTCTTCCACCATAGCTGAAGCAACAAAGGCATTTCACAGATTTTGTTTGAAGGTTCACATTCTATGAAATCCACAGTAGAAACTTTTGGAGTACAAAGACTTTACATAGAGAAAGGTGAAATGGAAAGGGGGAAAACAAAGAAAAAAAGGCCTGGGCAAGCTTTTACATATAATGAAATTCTGCCACTTAGTAATTTTTCCATGTGACTAAATTAATTTCAAGTTTACATTTCTGTGCTCTACTGCCCTCTGCAGCAATTTAAGGAAAAACACACATTTCTAATTAGCTTATTATTAGCAGAATTCTGCCATTTATCACTTCTGTCAGAATCTCACTTGAAATTAGAACCTAATGCTTGGACTCTCATTTGCAATCAGAGTAAATCCTGATTTACAAGTGAGTAAATCTTAATGAGCACTGTCAGTTCTCACTGACAATCCACAGTTTAAGTTTCTGCAGAAATTAAAAACCAACCAAACAAGTGATTGGTTTCTGAATAACAAGGCAGTTACTCCCAAGCACTTATGAGCAGTGGATCAATAGCAAAAAGATGGGATTTCTTCAAAATAAGATTCTAAGCAGAGACTCTTGGCAAGTAATCAGTGTTACAATGAATATTTCCATTCCAACAAAGCCATAAACAGCTCAGAAAACATTTGCCTGCTGTAAATCTGGGATTCTCAGGAGGGACATACCACAACAAATTTGCTAAATGATTCAGAGGACTCTTTAAAAAATTACAAATTTCTGACAATTACAGAATAAAGTTTCCTTCTCCTCATGCTGCAAGGAGTATTTGAATTACAGTTGCATTCAAACCACTTAATTCCATGAGATAAACTATTTGCTAAGAAATGCCACAGTATTTTCAAGCAGAACAAATAGAATCTCTTTCTGTGTTCTGTTTTCTGTTGTTTATCTCCTATTTCTCTGCTTAACTAGGCAAGATAGCAAAGCTGAATCCTGCTTGAAAGAATTTATGACCATGAACATTCTCAAAGCCTTGGGCAAAACCCCTAATTACTCCATTAACTTGTAAGAATAGTTCAAATTTACATTTTTTTATGTGAGTACCATTACCCAGGCATATTACTGTAGTAAAAAATGGAGAACCACACTTCCTTATCTTCTAATCAAATAGCTTTAAAGAAACCACAAGTTATTCTTCTCTGTCTTGCTATAGCAAATATTTAGTTACAGAAGACATACTGCAGATTCACAATTGTTTCAGTGAAAGCACCAATGCTATCATGGACTGGGAATCCCAGGAATGCCAGTTGAGCACAACTGTTTAAAAAAAAAAACCTACCAAAAAAAGCTGAAACCAAAATCATTACCTTTGGGGCTTTTTTCTTTTTCTGGTATTGTAGCAGTGGCCTGACTTTGTGCACGCTGCAACGCACGAGTAACAACAGATCATCCAAACTGAAGAGCTTGTACACAACATTGCCTTCCTCAGGTGCTTGATACTCTGAAGGGTCTTCTTTAAGCAGCTGAAGTTCACTTGGCAGATTTCCTAGAGAAAATGAATAACCAGAATATGACAAGCCTGGACATTCTTTACCATGAAGCTGATTAGCTTTGTTCCCTTGCAGCAGAGTTTTTTGCTCTGTTTTGGTTTTTTTTTTTTACTCTAGGATCTGTTTTGTTTCCTAAGATTTTGAGGTGAAAATTACTTTGTTAGGCACAAAATAAGTCACTTCCATCAAAAAAAAATTACATTTGGGAAATGTTCACTCTTAAAGAGTGTTTTTTTAAATAATCCCACATCATTAGATTGCTCACACAAATTGAGAAAAACTCCAGGTAATGAAGAACTCAAGTCTCAGGTCTGATGGCAACACAAGTCTCTGCACCAGAGTTCNAGATTTCCTAGAGAAAATGAATAACCAGAATATGACAAGCCTGGACATTCTTTACCATGAAGCTGATTAGCTTTGTTCCCTTGCAGCAGAGTTTTTTGCTCTGTTTTGGTTTTTTTTTTTTACTCTAGGATCTGTTTTGTTTCCTAAGATTTTGAGGTGAAAATTACTTTGTTAGGCACAAAAAAAGTCACTTCCATTAAGATAAAGTTACATTTGGGAAATGTTCACTCTTAAAGAGTGTTTTTTTAAATAATCCCACATCATTAGATTGCTCACACAAATTGAGAAAACTCCAGGTAATGAAGAACCCAAGTCTCAGGTCTGATGGCAGCACAAGTCTCTGCACCACAGAGTTCAACTTCATATTCAAGAGGTGCTACTGGATCTCCCAGGGCAGCTTTGAGTACATTAACAAACTTTAAAATAATTTTAAAATTTCATTTAAAAAAAAAAGTTTTTTTAAAATTTTAAGTTTAATTTAATACATTACAATCCCTTCAACCCTTAGAAACATTTTAACAAAACCTTTCAAATAAACACAGTAGACTCCAAACTGGTTTACTGAAAATGTATCCAATTCTTCTTTTGTCCTGCAGATATGTGGAAATAAGTGTCAAAACTGCACCTACAAATAGGGATTGCTGTAGTGCTATGAACAAATGAATTTTCAACATTAAATTTAGTTTATGTGCATGCACACTATGGGAGATATTATCCAAGGAACTGGAAGTAATTTTCTGTTAGTAAAATATATAACTCAAATCTGGCTTTCTGTAAAATAGACATGCAAAGAGGCTTCTCAGCTTGCTATATAACTTTCAAATTGTAGAATTATGCTTTCTATTCCTATGCAGTCACTTTTCAGCATGTTGGCAATATTGGTTTCACAGTATCTATTAAAAAATTCTATTATAAAACATCTGAATTCTATACTCTATCTTTTTAACAGAGAGAGAAATAAAGCATCATGCCTCTCAGCCTTTCAAACTGAGGGAGGAGATATGGTTGTAGTGGCTATTCATTTATATCTATAAAAATGTATGAAGTCATAACACAATTTCAACTAAAAGAGAACTGCATTAAACTACAGTTTAAGTAATAATTCCTACATGATCAAATGCACACCTCCTCAGAAAATACCAAACATGCTTTCCCACCAAAAAGCATGGATTTGTTGGAATTGAGTATCTGAGAAAAGTGTCTGTCCTGACACAACCTGTCTGGTTTCCTGCATATTTATCTAACACAATAAAGTGTTTTTAACTTCAGCTGTACAGAGCTCAGAAGGAACTCCAGTATGTGAGGAAAACCTCCAGGGCCACGGTCCCCAGAATCTTCATGACTTGTAATTCTGGGCTAAGGTCCAAGTGCAGCACAGATTCAACACCCAGCTAACTGCATGAAAACTTGGAGGGGTGGCTTGCAGGGAATCCTCATTTGCCTTCTGGGACAGAGTGCTGGGAGTTAAGCAACAGCAACTGAACCAGGAGGCTCAAAACTTAAGACATACAAATTTATTTTTTCTCAATTTTTAAGTGCTTAATTTGATTAATTTTTATTCTACAAAAAATTAAAATAATTCTAGTTTTGATTGACAAGAAACTACTTTTGCAGACTAGACTACTCAAATATTTGAATTTCCCTGCAAAAATAACTCGTTCCACTACCAAATGATTTCTTTTCCTTGCTTAAAAACCTTGTGTGCAACAACTTGTTTCTCTACAGTGAAACAGTATTTCACATTCACCTCTGTGGACAAACAGCTCCCAGTGCTCCCTTCTGTGTGCAAGACAGTAATTCCCACACAGAGAAGGTTCTGTTAACTTCAGTCACATTTCTAAATAGATGTAACAGAGGCACTATTGACACCTTGCTCAGATAAAGGAGGCAAAGAGCTTTCTGCTCAATTTTCCTCCTTATGCAGTGACTGCACTTACTCTGGGGCACTCCCTCAAAAAGCCATGTCCAGGTGTTTCTGGAGGAGCCAGTGGGGTTGGAGGCTGGAGGAGTTTCTGTGCTGGAGGTCACCGATGCTTTTGGAGACTGAGGCAGCTGGGCTGGCACAGCATTGGAATTATCACAGCTCACCACTGGCTCATGAGCTTTGTGGGAAGGAGACTTGAGAAGTTCAGTTTGCATTTTCAGAATTTGCCCGACAGGATCCAACTCTTTGGAGAACTTTCTTGGAGGTTTCTTGGAGGCTTTTTTCCTCTGATCTGTGGTATCTGAGCAGTCAGTGATGCTTCCTGAAGGACTCTGCGTAGGGGAAGGAGATCTGGGAGTCTCTGCTGAGGTACAAGGAACAGTGGTTGGTACAGCTGGTTTGCCAGAATCAGTGGTTTCACTTTCTAAATCAATCATCAATCGCTCCTCATCCGTGTCACTGCTGCATAAAGAAGTGTAAGTCTCTTTTTTCTGTGCAGCATTGGGCTCTTTCTCAGAACTCACTGCACCAGAAGGAGGATTTGTTTCATTATCCAATACTTCCTTGGTCTTGATATCCTGTGCAGCATCAGGCTCTTTCTCAGAGCTCACTGCAACAGAGAGAATATTTGTTTCATTGTCCAGTACTTCCTTGGTCATGACATCCTGTGCTCTGTTCAGTCCTGCCTCCACTGACTGGAAGCTTTGAGGAGAATGTTCCTGAGGGCTGAAGCGTGGAATGCCATCTAATGATGGAGGCTGCACACTGGCACATGCTGAACTTTCTTGCTCAGAAAGGGTGTTTTTCTCCTCTTCATCTCCGTTGTTTATGGCAGATGAATTCTTCCCCCCCATTTTGAGGCCATGAGATGAAATTTTAGCAGTGTTACCAGCTGCAGGAGAAGTACTTTCTGTTTTACAAGTTCTTGAGAGCTTGGTAGTTGCTCCAAAAGTTTCAAGCTCTGTAACATCATCATCAAAGTCCATCCCTGTGTCATCTGGAGGAGGAATTGTCCTGCACTGGTAGGTATCAGAACAAGCCTTAACACAGGGATCAGAAAAGAATAAAATTAAAAAATGCCACAACGATTGTCAAAACAAACCAAGAAATTAAACGCTGCCAAACTGGAAACACAAAAAATGTTCTACCATCCACATCTGTGTGTTAGGAAAGGGGAGCAGAAATTGAAAAACAATTTTTCCTGTTTAACTTGGAATATCTTGGGTCCTACGAGGTGAAAGGCCTTTCTAAAGAGTAAAAGTTCACAGAACTTCTTCCACTGAAGTGAACTGATCAAAAGACATTTTAATGATGTAAACATTAAAGCTGAAATGCCCATGAAGAAGTGTTTAAAGGAACCAGACAGACATTTTCTAACAAGGTCTGTAACTCAGCAGTAGAAAAACCACCAACAGAAACCCCAAATTTCCCTTTATCACAGAAAAAGCGAAGTTAGGAACTTTAACACGAGATTTTAGTTTTGTTTGTTTTTAAGAATACATTAACCTACATACATCCCAGTGAAAGAGGTTGTCCTCAGTTGGTCTGTCCATCGATACGTCAGAAACTGAAACGTAAGATGTTTTAGTTGCTAGAAAATCCATTGGAATTTCATGGAAGATTTGATTCCTCTCTCTTACTGTCATTTCTTTTTTCAGCAGAGGTGGATCAACATAAACCACTTTAGCTGGTTTGCTACCTTTCCAAGAATGAAAAGAGAGTGAGCACATATTAAATGAAAGGAAGAAAGACTGTTGTACAATTTAAATAATAAATCTTTCAACTTCCAATTACAGTCAAACCCACTCCACATACACACCAAAAGAAATGAAAAATGATCCTTTCATTCATTAACAACAGAAAATAAAAGTATGTCCAGATATGGTGTGAATTATTATGATCCTGCAGCAGCAATACATACAACATTAACAGCTGAACATATTTCAAATGCACTTCTAAGTAGAGAATTTGTAAAATAAGAACTGAGGATTCATCATTTCCTATAGAGCATTATATCATCAAATGAATCCTGTTTTCCAAAAAGATCTTTTTTTTCTTCCTTGTTTGAAAGTCAATTTTTTTTTTTTTTTTTAAAGTCTCATTGCCCAAGTGATAGCTGCAGTTTATTTCTCTTCTAATCAGTTAACTCTGTCCAGGCTCTGGTGCCCCACTCCTTTGTCCACCCCTTAACACACTTATAAACCACCCAAAAATAAAAGCAATACCCTGCCCATCACAGCAGATAAAGCCAAGGCACATGGTGAACACAGTCTCCCTGTTNCCTGCAACGTTTACAATCTGTAAGTCTGCTTTAGAAACTTGTGTAAAAAGCACAGGAGGACATTCCAACACAACAGACATTATAAATATTTGAATAAACTGTACTGTAGTTTTAAAAAAAGTGTAAGGGAGGAAATTTCTATTCAGGTTACTGAAGAAGTGCTGGAAAACTAAAGTAAAGCAGTCAGATGAGTTAATCAGTTTATGAGAACATTTTCTGTTGCAATTGAAAAAATTATCCTTATGGACATTTGTTCCTTATTTACTATTCTATGATGTAAATAGATCCTTTTAATTCCAGAAAATGTTTGCTCTTTGCTTTTTCATAAAATTTCAGCATTTCTCTGGTTTTTAGTTTACTGAAATCAGTTCACTTGATAATTTTAACAGCTTCGTGCAGTTGTTTTCTTTCCAAGGAGCACAACTGACAGCTTTGAAAAGCAAAACTGGTTTTAACTGATTTCTTGTTTTGGCTTTTTTTTTCCTCAGGTGAATGTCCAAATTCAAAGTTTATGGTGGTAACTGTAGAGGTTGTTACTTCTCTCAGTAACAAGGTGGAAAAAAGTACAGAAAATTATATCCAGTGACCCAGGATCAGCTTTTTTTGGACAACCCTTCCCCAGGTTTATAATAAAAACATCTCATACCTGCAACAGTGATCATTTTAACACAAACTGGAATTTCCCACTGTTCCTTGTAGTTTAGTCCATGATTATTCAGTAAAGTAAATAATGATTGACTACTTAAAACAACTTGAGGACAGTATTTCAAAGCAAGTTTTTCTGCATTTGAATCTGAACTAATAGCCTAAAGAGAAAAAAAAAAAATTATTTCTTTCAAAGACCTTCTTTTAAGAAATACACATGAATTTAAATTTACAAGAAAAACTCCAAACCCAATCAAAAATGGATATATACAACCCCTATACCCCAAATAAGTCCAAGAACTTTTGGGGGTACAAGACCACAGTGCCAGGCTTCAAAATGAAATGAAAGAAGAAAATTTCCCTGAAGGTTTTCAGCTGAATCTTATGCATTCGCATTGCAGCATAAGAAAATATGTATTTTAAACTTGTATTTTCAGTTAGTTTCTGTACATTTGAATTACTAGGTTGAATAGGAATTTTGGTTATCATGGGAGTGTGCTGAAGCAAAAAAAAAACAAACAAAATAACAACAAACCTCAAACCAGATTAAGTCACAAATATACACTACAGATTGTATATTATCTCTTAAGAGGTAAGCAACAGCACAATAAAAACATCTAATATTGAAATCTGGTTAAAACTACACAGTTGTTTCAATACTGATCAGATATAAAGAACCTTAAAACAAATATAAAACCATCAAGAATACAAACTCAGAACTGAAATGGTAAAATTGTTCAACTTTCCAAGTACACATTTCCATGAAAGAAGGAGGCTGGGAATGCTCATGAGGTTGAAGAACCTCATCAAGGACTAAGAAGATAATGGGAGCCCAGGAGCACTCAGGGCCATGAGAGAAGAAAGAAAAACCCAACTGTGTTCTTCTTCCAGCCACCTGAGACATCATCAGACGGGCTCTGTTTACAGCTCTAACATTTTTGAGGCTTATACCATTCTCCTGCATCACCTCTGCTCATTCCTTCAGCAAGTGTCTCTGAAATTACAGTGCTTCTGTTGAAAGTTTGGTTTTTGATATGTGAAAAAACTCCTTAAACTAGCTGATAAGAAATTATGTGGAATAAACAATCAAAAACCTCACTTCTACAGAATGAAGACTCCCTGATTTTAGCAGGAGAACACAAACAGAAATTCCAGCTATTTAATGATCCAATGCAGTCTAAAAAGTGTTCAATATGTAAAAAGGATCAGATTGCACTTCTGTACAAAATATCCCTTAAAAACAACAATTAAAAGGTTACTTACATTATGCATAATATGAGCCTTTTTTTCTGGGGTTATAATAGATGTAACAGTGCTATAATCTGTGGGCAGCTGAACAGGCATGGAAGGGAAATATATTTCACCACGTCTTGCTGTACCCTGGGGGAAATCAAGCAGTGTCAAAAAAAACCAGCTTTCACAGCAATCCTGCTCACCCAACACTGCACTTCTGATGAAGAAAAATATTAGGCATTTACATAGGTGCATTATAAAGTTATGTGACATGAGAAAGCATACTGTTAATGAAATCTTTTTATGGAAAATGTCTGGTGAAAAGGGTTAACAAGCTTACTACCAAAACAACTTTTTATATTAAAGTTTTAATTAAATTATTTAAATTATAACTGCTAACTCAAGAACTTAATATTAGTTGCAAAAATCCCTAATCCTTGCATAACACAATTCTGATGTAATTCTATTTTAAAAAACCCACAAACCAAATATGTGTACATAAGGTATTACCAGTGCAAGAAGATTTTTTTCCAGCTTAAAGGTCAGCTGTGTATGAAACCTTCCTCCCATGATACTCATGATCTCCTGCAGGGTGTAAATCTCTGGATACTTCTGCACATGTCCAATACACGCACGTAGCAACTCCTAACACAAAAAGAAAAATAATTTATGCATTTGTACCTTTCATAAGAATTTAATTTTGAAAAGCTTTTCAAGTTGCATTTAAAAACTTGCAGGTACCAATACAGATCTGTAATACTCTCACAATCATTGCTATGAGAACTGCAATAAATTCCAGATTCTCCTCAGCTCTTCATAAGCGAGGCTGACAATGTATGCACACGGCTCAGGCCAATCATTAAAAACATGCACTTTAGTACAGTCTGAAATGTGTTAAACCAGGTAATTTTCTTTTTAGTTATTTACCTTGGCTTTTAGAGGAAGCAATATTTTTTTGCATTACTACTCAGCTTACACTAAGCCTAGGCAAAAGTCACAAAGGTAAAGGCATAGGATGATTCCATTTCTGTTGAAACTTGCTATCACATCAACTCTACATAATTTTTTACAATACCTGAATTAGGTATGTAGGATATTTAGATTTTATTTAGTAACTAGAATGAGTTATTTCTGCAAGTATTGGTTAAAACAAAATATGGGGGTTTATTTCATTTTTAAGTCAGGGCATTAACAATAAATAGGACTTGAAATCTGGAGACACATTTTGTGACCAGATGACAAGATACAAAATTGCAAATCCAATCCCAACATTTAGGGAGCAAAAAAAAGAGTAAGCAGGATGTTTGTCTTTGCAAGATGTGCCCAAACTCTGTGTTAACCCACTAATGGGAAAGTTTAATGAACCTATATTCTGGATTTTTTTCAAAAATGTGCTATAAAACCAAGAATGACACAGGAAGTTGCATTCATGTTTGATCTTAGAATCATCAAAGTGGGTATTTAACACAGCATGAACTTGCAGACTGAACTTTATGATTAAAGCCTGAGTAACTTCTAATTAAAGTGACTATAACATGCTGCTAAGCTTTCCTGTGAAGGAAAGCTTAACGTTCTGTCCAGTAGTGTATATCCAGGAGCCACTTCTTAACAGAAATCCACACTTAAAATGCAGCTCCTCCTTGCCTGAATATAAATTAATTTTTTCGATGAATAAATATTTTTGCAGTATTGTAAAAAGTGATTTCCCTTCTATCACACCTTTTTGGCACCAATGGGCCCCTGCCCCATCTCATTCCAACAGGAAAGCAGCAGGTCAGGGAACATCACATCCCATGATTCTACATATTCTAATCATGATCCCAGGTGATTTTTAAGAAAGGCTGTAATTATGGCATTGGTTAATTACCTCAGTATAACACAGTGCATCTTCAGAGATGGCATCATAATCTTGGGTGCAGCTCTTTGCAGCGTTTTGAGCAAATTTCATAAATTCTGCAATTTCATTGTTTACTACTTCTTTCATTTGCTGGGAGAAGGAAAAATCTATTTTTAAGACAAAACAGAATCCTCTGTGCTAGATATGTAACCAACAAAATTTCCAGACAGACAGTACAGGTAATGATATGAGAGAAGGAATAGATTCCACTTGCTACTCAATCTGGCAAGTGTTCAGTTTCACTTAGGTAAAAAAAAAATTGCAAGGCCCATTTCCTTAAAAAAAAATCCCAAACCAACAAAGAGCAAGTGTCTTTTGATATGGTGACTTATAAACAGAGAGGTTACATGACATGGTTAATGAAGAATCCACAGCAAAGTCACAAAGATATCTGAGTTCTGATTTCATGAGAAATTAGAAGTAACGAGAACACTGATGTGTTGTAGTACTGATCAGTATTACAGTAATTACTGATGTGCCTGGGAAGGTTACTTCCACTGTTACAGCACAAAATAAAGAAATTAGCATTAATAAGGAAGCATGAGAAACCAAATGCAATGGCTCAAAACAATTTGCTGATTAATTACGTTTTACAGGACTCAGCTACAATGCTCCTCTCTAAACACATTGCTGAGACTCAGTTGTTCATATCACTTAAACACCCCCTCAAAAAAAAAAAAGCCACAAACCCCCAATTTCAATGAAATAACCAAATACTCTTTCAATTTCTATTAAAAAGGTTACCCTGAACACTTCAAACCCTTATTACCCTTTGTAATACCATGAATTCTATGACAAATTAACTATGACAAATTGAACTGAAAATAGATTTTTCCCTTTTCTTTTATTCTTTGTAAAAAAAATAATCATGTGACTCCCTTTGTGATGGTCATATGTTTGTATCTTACCATGTATGTGAAATATTCCCTTTGACTTGTCGCATTAACTTGGAAATGGTTTCTTTTTTTTGAGAACTTAGTCATCAGATACAAATATGTTTTCTGCTCCTTCTCAGTCAGACAAGAGGTAAATGGATATGGGAGTCGGGGCTCTGGAAGAGGATGGTCATCAGCTGGGCCTTCAGCCTCCACCTCCAGCGACTCTGCAGCCTGCATGCCGCAAGTCTGTCTGTTTTCTGAAGAGTTGGCCAATGCCTCCACATTTTTCTTTGCCTCTCTGAAAGAAAAGTAACTAATGAACGAATCTGCAGTTGGCACATAAATAATATTGGTCGGAAACAATAAAGGCAACTGTGCAAGCCTGAACTGCTCTGGCAGACACTGCTATTCCAGTTCCTATCTGTGGACTGTTCTTATTCTGAAACTTCACCTGTACAATCAGACTAACCCTTAGTGCCAGCAGCATGTCTGCAACTGGTTTAAAAACAAAAAAAGGTAGGGTTCTCCTTTTTTAAAAAGACAAAATAGTGTTAACAAGATAAATACGAAACACATTCTTTGCTCTGGAAACAGACATTATTAATGAAAAGATAAAGAATCTCCAAATTTCATCAGTCATTGCCACTGTTCAGAAACTGTTTGCATTCAGAAAGGTCAGACTTGTCAGTCAGTTCTGAGAGTAAAGGAGAAAGATTTAATTAGAAAAAGCCTTTCTTTCACTGCAGAAAAAGGAAATTAAAATTACTTCACTGTAACAATAGAAATTCTAGATTTCAATGAAGAAATTCTTACTGAGTACACAAATCAAGCATTTAATTTTCTACTCTAAACAATGTTGGAATCAGTCACCAAAAATAAGAGTAGGCTAGAGCAAGGGGCATGGCTGTTGTAACAATAATAAAGGAGTAACATAAAGCCTGTTCTAAAAACAACTCCAGTAAACAAAGACCAACCAGCCTAGCCCTGGTCTATTTAAAGTAATTGTACTTGAAAGTGAAAATATTTAAGGCTAACAAAATGAACATTAACTGGTGATCTTGGAAAAATGCATATTTTTAAGATACTATTTCAGCAGTAGAAAACATCTCAAGTGTCATTCAAACCCAGCAGTATCACATCCACAGTTCTTAATAGCACTTCACAGCTGTCTCTCTAAATATGAGAATGTGTCCATCCTTGTGGCACAAACTGGCAAATTTAATTAAGCTGTAGCAGCAACAAGATGCTGACTCAGATATGCCAGTGTAAGAACATCAAGAAATTCTAGCAGCTTAAACTGGCTATATTCAGCACTGAATGAAATGGCAGCACATCAAGATCATTTCAGTATGCACTGCTGTCACAGTCTTCATTGGGGTGCAAACCAAAATAATCTGACAGAGCTTTTCTGTCCACATTTACAGCATTATACTTTATTTGAGCTGACGGCTTAAATTTTCCCCTCCATTTTATCAGCAACCTGCTTTCACTGCTTCTACACCAAGAGAAAATACACTTTTGTAAATATCTATGAGAAACTCCCCAAAATTACCAAACCTCCTCCAGCTTTACTTTCACACTTGCTACAACAGGTTTCATTTCTCTTCCTCTTGACTCTGGCCACACAGCCCAGCTCCATCAATTTCTGAGTTTTACCAGGTGCAACCTCTCTGGCTTCTTCTGGCTCTAAACCCACTGAAACCACACACAGTTGGCCACAATCCCACTCCTGAGTGCCCACTCCAGAAACTCTTCTAAGATAGTATCAGATGTACCAGTAACAAGCTGTGAGGCTGTGCTGGTATCTTGCCAATTCAAGGACAGTTGCTCCAATAGATATGAAACAGAACAGGATGAAGCCATATGATGTGACAGGTAGTCCCCTCAAATGCACACCCTCGTTATCAGTTCATAAAAACACAGTAATTCACATTTGAACAAACTATTTCCCCACATGCTGAATTCCCTCCTTACACGGCTTCCCATCCACATTCCTCCCAGTGTGAAGGTTCATCCATCAGGCATCATGTTCACCTCTCTTATCATCTTAATGACTTCTTAAACCAAGAGTCTAAATACTCTAAATGCTGACATTCAGCAGCACGAAGCCACACTTTTCACCACGTGAAACAGATGTTACTCTACTTCCTCAAGCAAAGAAAAATACAAAAGTTACACCAAAACCGCAAAACCCACAGTACCTGCACCACCTGTGTTAACACAGCTTCGTTTCCCAGACCAAAGGACTCAACTCGGACTCCTCCTGCTTCCTGAGGCTCCACAACAGATAAAGCACAAGCCAACAGCTGGCCCAAAGAGTGAATAATAAATCTTGCGTGCCAGACACGCAGCTTTCCCCAAAACCGTTTGGGGATGTATCCACAAAGAGCACAAAATAATAAAACAATACATATACCTGTTTGATAAATGCCAGAGTTCAGAGAGGCTCGGAGACAAGGAATACTTTTCATAAAGTTCATGGGAGAAAAATACTTCTTGGCCATTTTTTGGTGAAACATCCCTAATAAAAGAAAATTTTAAAATAAATATATTGCAAAACAAAAATTAAAGGCCATATCTGCCCCTGAGAAACAAAATCAAGAATTTAATTTATATGAAAAAAAGAGGCTACCTACAAAGTGCTTTCAGATTTCCTCTTTATGGAAGTTACATATGTATTAATGCCTTATGTTCTTCAATAGTAAAATGCATCTTCTTCACAGCACAAAAGAATTTCATTAATACAAGATATCAATTCTAGCTATGGTGAGAAAAATTCTGATGAGTTTTACTTTCACATGTTCATGAATCAAAAATAAACTTTGGGTTGAAATAGCTAGAGTTTTTGAGAAAAAAACACCAGTTTTAACTTTTCAAAAAAGATTTATTCTTGTCTTCTACACTGATCTGACCTTCTATATTACCTGTTTCTTATACAGCCACTCAAGTGAACAGGGTTTATATAATTCCAACCTTCCTAACTACTGTGCAAGGTACGAGCAAAGCCTTTATTCACGTTTCACGCCACAAACTAATTCCAGCTCGTCTCGCTTTTCTAGGGTTAAAGAGCCGAATTACGTATTTGCGGGACTTTTCCTATTCGCAACACGAACACTGTCCCTGCCCAGAGCGCACGCTGTGCGCTCACAGCGCCTCCCGGGCCCGCCCGCTCCAGCCCGGCGCTCCCGCGGGAACGGCGGCAGCGACAGGAAATGGCGCACCCGCTCTCGGGGCGGCGCCCGGCGGGGCGGGAACAGAACCCGCTCTGCTCTCCCCGGGCCGCGGAGCGTTCTGCTCCCGGCGGGGCAGCCCGGAGCTGTGCCCGTCACCCGCGCCTCAGGCGCGCCCGGCCAGGGCGCTCAGGGAGAGGGGGACGAGCTCACCAGGTCAGCGGCGGCCCCGCGGCCGCCATCTTGGCACGGCCCCCAGGGCAGGAGCTTCGCGGTCCCGTCTCACCGCCGTGCAAGCCCGCCTCAGGGCATTGGCCAATCAGCGCCCGGCGTACGGGTCAGGTGTTCTGAACCAGCCAATGGGAACACGGGCTCGAGCAGAGCATCAACGTGCGGCCGCCATTTTGTGGCGGGCGGGGCGGATGAAGGCGCGGAGCCGAACTGTGCAGGAGATTTGTTCTGCGTTCACAGGCGGGGCTGAGGCGGAGTCTGGGCAGGAGGTGGATGTCTCGGGCGGCACATTCCGCCCCTCCCCGGGTGTTTCAGAGGTGGGGCCCTGGGTAGAGGGTGGGTGTCCCGGGTGGCTCCGCCCGCTCCGGGTGTACAGAGGTGGATGGAGGCCTCTCTCTGAGGGGTTGGTGCCGCGTGTAAGGGCTGAAGTGCCCATAGAGGCGGCTGCGTTCATCAGCTTACTTTCCTTCCTCTCTTAGGCGTTCAGTTTCCTGGGCTCACTTCTCGTGAGCAGAGCCGCAAAATCTTTTTTAACTGGTGGCCAGGCTTCCCAGTGTGGAAAATGTGGAATTCAGGTATTCTAAGAACCTGGGTCTGGGTGATGGAAACTCATTTGCTTGTGGTGTTACAAGAAAGAGGTGATGCCGGTCACTGCTCTAAAGATGGGGAAATGATGAGGGCAGAGTGTGTCCTTGGTGTCCTGTGATTAAAGTGGGCCACTATATGTAACACAAATACATGAAAACTCAGAGATGACTCAGAATGCCTTCCAAACCCACCAACAAGGGAGCCTTTTGCTTGCTTGCAGATCAGTTTGAAGAACAGTTATTTTAATTCTGCTCTCTTAATTTATCTTAGAGAAGCAGAAAGGTTTTTTATCCCATTGGATAGACCCACCCAGAGCGTGGCCATGGAATTACCGCCTTGTGAGGAATGATCTTACTGCCCAACCCAGGTACGGTAACAGTTCTGCAGCTGAATTGTGAGAACGTTTGTCTTGGTGAATGTGGCAACTTAAATCCCACCTCAGGCTGCATCTCTCTAAAACCTGCAGTATCTGGGGGGTGTTTTTATAAAACTCTGCTATTTCCTACTCGTGACCTTTGCACTTTCATGACATAAACAGCAACATCGGGAAGCAGGTTTCCATTGTGAGGGTGATCAAACTGTGGCACAGCTTGCCCAGGGGGGTTTTGGAGTCACCATCCTTGGAAATATTCCAAAGCTCGGCACCGTCCTGGGCAAGCAGCTCAAGGAGGCCCTGCTTGTGAGCTCTGCAGTCCCTGTCACCCTCAGCAATCCCATGAAATGATCAGAGGTCAAACCCACCCCTCCTAATGGACAGTTCAGCTTTCCTTACAGGCAGGCACAGGAGGGAGTCATTTGCCTCATTTCAGAAAAATTCCTGTTTTATACTGAACAGTTCTTTAAAAAGCTGTTCCATAACCTGTGTCTTGCTGGTTAGAAACTCTCCTGTGACTGGAAGATTGGGCAGGAATCACGTCCTGAGAATAAGAAAATGAAATCTGTGTTTTGAGTGTCTCGATTGCTGCAGACATGGAGCTGCTGTAGAACACATGGCACTGCTTAGTGCCACTGCTCTATGAGTTATCACTTACACTGCTTTTCTTGCAGGGTTGATCTGTAGGTGAAGGCTGCTTCCAGATACAGTGCTTCAAAGATGAATGCTGGAATCTATTTCTGGATCATGGTGGGGCATATAAATACTGAGCTGTTAAAAGCTCTGTCAAGGCTGAGGCATTTCTGAGGAGGTGCAGAAGGAGAATTTCACATGCCTGAAGTCTTAAGACCAAGCATGCTGCTGACACATTCAGGTGCTCCCAAAATTAGCACAGCAGAGGGGAGCTGCACCTTTGACTTTTGATGCCTAAATTGTACTGAAATTTCAATTTTGATACCCCAATCCTTATTTAGATCTGACCTGAAGTAGCATTTCTGCTGGGAAGAGTTCACTGGGAGGGTTTTGTGCTAAATTTCTTGTATTTTGCACTTGATGTAGTGAACTGTGAGCTCAAACAAGACACCTTCAAACAGAGAGAAGCTGCATTAATCCACCTCCATTCTGAGAAGGTTTAAAGCTCTTGGTGGCCCAAAGGGGAGCTTAAAAGGTGTCTGAGGGTCACCTTGTTCTCCTGCTGCCAAACCAAGCACGATGTACGTGCTAAAACAGCTCTGATATACGTGTACCCTAACTCTGTATCAGTGCATCCCTCAAGGAATAAACTTAATAAACCACAATTCACAACAACAAGGAAGATGCGACTGACAAAAAAAATTACGACAGATTTTTCCATTAGAAGCTGAAGTTTTATTACAGGATAACAGTACATAAAGCACATCTAAAATCGATGTGTTCAATGCACTTAATAAAGGTAATGTAATATTAAAGGTACAGTTTCTAAGTACAATATAACAACATTCATATTAGAATGAAAATTGGAGTATTTAAAAGACAACATTAAATCTCTTATTTTTACAGTCATATTTACAAAATGAATCAAAATACTTTTTTCGGGACCAAGTAAAATAACAAACTTGAATATAAGCAGGCTATTGTAAGAGTGAGTTGGAAAGGTCTATGGAAGGGAACAGTGAAGTGATTGGGTAAAGATCATTAGCAAAGGTTTAGTACAATACCACTTTAGTATTCCTCTTGATGGCTTACATTTTATTGTGGCTAGAAAAGGAATTTATACATACTGTACACATAACAGACAGCACATATTTACATGTACAGTATCATTGCATTAAACTTGTGTGTATTTACAGAAATTTGAGCATATCACTCAACGAGGTTTCTAAGTCTGTGTGCTTCGTCTTCAATCTGATGTATATTTGTAATCAGCGTTTATTCTGGCGTTGGTACGTTGAACAATTAGTAAAGAGGGAGGATAAATGTTAACCAAATGGTTTTGCATAAATAGATCAAACTATTAAAACAACAGGGAGAATGTGTTCCTGGCATTACATAGAGGTTGGTACGTACAAATTTAAGAGTGAGTCCTTTCCTCTTTGAAAATATCAAAAGGTGACTTAAATCAAAAAGGGAAAACAAAATTGTCATGGCTTCTATTTAAATAAGATTGTAGCTCCAAGAGGTTTTTATAATTGTCCTGATAGTGTTTGCAGTTAAACATTCCACTTATGAAAATATACCCATGGTGCAGTAAAGTTTGTTTTTTTTTTAGGTCAACAGTATGTTTGCTGTTTAAAAAAAATTATTTATATATATATATTCCTTGGATTGAGGGTATAAAAGCAGTGCATGGAAGCCAAGAACCATGGCTTTAAAATTCACTACCTTCTATTATCAAAAAGTGCAGTAAACAGAAACATTGTTATTAATAAATTGCTCAAAAATCTTTGCTAAAGATCTTATAAATTCAGTAATATTACAGAAAAATTCTAATAAATATTTAAAAGGTTAATTACCTCCTTAGTTAGATATTTGATATCCATCGGTTTTTAATAATGAACATGAAAACAACATCTAGAATGAAAGGAACAGGGGATAGGAATATTTTGAAGGGTATATGACTACGTAAATTAAGGTATACATGAAAAAATAAAAACAAAACCCCCATACCTGACAAAAAGTTGCAAATTCCACTTCCTTATCAACTTTAGTTGCTACTGGCTGTCCCTGGACATGTCTGGGTGGTGTTTAGAGCATATCCAGGGACTGAGTTCAGCCATGCACCTCTCACGGCAGATTTACAGAACGTTCCTATTTACAGCCCCTGGAGTTCAGCGTGCAGCCATGGCCCAGCAACATCCACAGTCTGAGGGAGCAGGGAGGAAGGCACCCAGCAGAATAACAGCCATCGATTTCCAATGCAACAACAGGGTAGGACTCTCCCAACAAGCCAAATAACTACCTCCCTTTCACACAGACAGCACATTGTAATTATTTTACACTGGCAGATTAAATATTTTTCTTATTTTTGATACAATACAGGCAGACTGTTTTAGTAACCAAAAGGATAACAAGCTGGACAGAACAATTTTAATAACGTTAATAATTAATAATGTTAATAATGTAGAAAAAAATTCTGCATTTGATATCAAGTATCTGTACCGGTGAAGTAATTTTCTCCTTATTAAATATACTATAGAATAATTTATATAATGACACTATGCATTTAAAGAGAAAACCATGTCCCAAATCTTGTACTCTGATACAGGTACTTGTTGGGCATATGTTGGTGTATATATATATATACACAAATATATATATTTATATATAGTTATACTCAGTGAAATTAACAAGACCCAAAGGTGGTATTGTCTAGGAATAAAAGGGGTTTGTTTGTTTTTGTTCACAAAAGTAACTTATCTAGCACCACACATCAGAAAAACACAAAAATAGCACACTCTAGTTCTAAACAGCTATGTCTAAAATAGATTATATAGTAAAACAGATATTATACAGCATAATGTGGTATTTGATAAACAGATAAATATTTGCACTGTGTAGGCTGTTTATAGTATAATTTTATCTATACAGAATGAAAGCAAAAAGTTAACTGTATAGAGGTGAGCAGAACAACATTAAATATTATGACTCCAAAGCAGAGACAAAGTTAGAGTTGAAAGAATAGAGCAAGATAAAATGTTTACAGGCCATTACAAGTCCTTAAATTAGTAGTAAAATAAGGAATCAGTCGCTCAAGTTTAAGAAAGCAGTAAACAAGAGATTGCATTTACATGCAGATGTCTAAAACTTGTATTTCTTTTAAATCTATGCACAAAAAGTCATTTGTTTTTATTGCTTGACATTCAGTTATGGCTAGAATATTTTTAACCTTTTTTTTTTGTACTTTGGAAACAAGAGTATTGTTAAAGGTGCCATAAAAATGGACAACATTGAAAACAGTTTGCAAATAAACCACCTAACACTGCAGTTCTTTATACATTTTAAAAAGCCTTGTCTGGGGTTTGTCGTATGTTAAATATATTTAATCTGGGAAAATACATTGTAGCTTGAAGCCTCCCATTGGCCCAAACATCCAATACAAAAACACATCTCCAGAAAAGGAGCAGGCAGACAATACAGTTACATATAAAGAAGCAGCCAGTTAATGTCCTAATACTTCAAATAGTGACCACTGTTCTGTAACTTGTTTCTAAATCAATGTAGAAATGAGGAACATTTTGGATTTAAAAAGGTGTACAGTACGTATGCCTTTTTGTGAAATAAAATTCACTGTATTGCTTATGAATTCTCTGCATTAGATATAGATAGCATTACAGATTGCAAGTTCCTGTAAAGTTTGTGCATCTACATTAAGACTTTGTGGGGTAATTCAGGGTAGTGTTTCTCAAACTGAAAGTCACAACTGGTTGTTAGAACGCTGCCCAAGCGTTTAGATCATGATCAGAACACCGCACCAGGCACACCCAGCTCGGGTCTTTGTGAAGTGCGGGTTCTCCAGCGCGGTGCTGCCTACAGGAGCGCTGGGCAGGGAACTCGGGAGCTGCAGCTCAGCCCCACGGCCTGGAGGAGCTGCAGGAGCCCGCTGGGGACTGCAGCCTGCATTTGCAGCGGCCGGAGAGTTCCCATGTACCTGCAGCAGCTTGGTTCCTTCAGTTAGGAAATGCTGCCAATAATTCCAGCTGATTCACACTCCCTGCCCCAGGAAACGTCAGTCAATTCCAACACAGAGAGCCCTGTGCAGAAATACAGCTCACAGAGATTGTGCTTTCAGAAACCTTGAGAAACACTAACGTAGGAACACAAGGATACGTAGGACATGTGAACACCGAAAACATGCAGATGTTAACAAAGTGTGATGTCACACATCAAGTTGAACAACTTGATTGTGAAGTTCAGCTTGAAGAAGTAATAAGATTATGAGGGAAGACATACAAGCGAATATTGTGGCAGAAGAAGTGAGCCTATGAGTATTGATCTGAAGCCTTTATCATGTTTTATTTCTTATTTGGATAGCCTACTTATTGCTATAAAGTTATTGCTATATTCTACCAATGATAAAGGCAAAAAATACCCCCCAAAACCAAACAGCAACATTATAGATGGAGAAGGTAGAATACAGCTTCTGTTTAGATGTTAAAATTCTACTTAGTACCTGAATAAAGTTCCAGAGACAGACTGTATATTATGTTACGTATTTTTCCCCTCCAGTCCAGTGACTTAGCATTATGTAGCAAGCCATTATCACAGTACTAGAATTAAAGCACATACTGCAAGGATTTTTAAATAAATACTCATTTACATTTTAAAACTTTTCTTTTTGTTGTTGTATTTGGTATCTGTATGCATTTGCCCTCATTTCCACCAAATGATTTACTGACAGGAATATTTAAACAAAAAGAAAGTAAGAGGCTAAAATTCAAATATATTAATGGATGTAACTTTAAAAGTAATAAATATTATTAGTATTAATAATTAAAAAATAATTCTATAGTAATATTTCTCCAACTAAGGAAAAGAAAGATGTTCTGTGCAATCTGAATCAGCTAGCACAGGTAGAATTCCATACAATGAATACTCCAGAGAAAATTACTTACTATTTTTGGATATTATATAGTAAGTGCTGTTTCTGGCATTTATATTAATAGGTTTATCTACATTGAGGAGTTTAGGAATGTCTAGGGAAAAAAATACACATTGTTTGCACAGCTTACACTGTGTAACCTGTTTTGTTCATCAAGTACAGACTGGGGATTGTCTATGCCAATCCAAAAAAAGATGTTGTAATGCTTGGATCATCCCACTACACAGTTAAAACATCTTACAGGTTGTCCATTCTAAGTGTGTTTAATTGATGTGCAAGTATGTAAAGAATAGGGTCCACTGTGGATCAGCACTAGGAATTCTCTTTTGCTGAAGATGTCGGAACACCAGCTGATCATACTTGCTAAGTGCTTGTCTGCCTTGGGAAGCCATTCCAAGCTGCACTCGACTGGCAGCTTGTGAAATCCTAAGGACGGCTTCCCTGTTTATTAAGCGATCTAAAGTTACCAACTGGAAGCTGTACACCTGTGAAAAAACCCTCAAAATTACCAGAAAACTGGGGCTTTCTCCAAGCAGACAGATTTGATGGAGAAATCAAATTCACTCTCTTTCCAACATAACCAACGTGTTGAAGTCTTGCTCATTTTGTTTGTAGTTGTTTCTTTGCTTTTCTACTGGCATTTTCCAAAGAACATGAAGCCATAAAACAAAGCTCATTGGGACAGGCTTCCAGCATCCTATAGTTTGGCACTGGGAGGTTTCTAAACATTACTGGGTTTTGGTGCCACTGTAAAATCACTTGGAATTGCTGTATTTGATGTACTAGATATGAAAATTTCTTCAGCCTCAGTGTTTCTCTCCTGTCAGGTTTTGGCTTTACCATAAAACATCTGCAACAATGACAGACAACATTTGAAGTGTTGTTCTTGCATTCCTGCAGATCTGTGTTCCTTTCTATGTGATTTCACTGCTGAGACCTAACCCTGACCTTTTTATTCTTACTGTATTCTCACAAACTGATCCATTTTCTTTGACAATAACTGAAATACTAAAAAGCTGTTTTCTATTGCAGAACACTGAATTTCAGCTGGAAAAGTAGTCCTATCATTATAAAAATGTCCAGAGGGTATTGAAATTAATTTCAATCATTTATTTCGTGGGTCAGCATTTATTTTCTAAAATATACTTGTAAAATCTTTGCACTATTTGGAGTACTTCTGTTTTAAGCACAATACCAACCAAAAAGCAGCTCTACTGCAAGAGTGAGCAAGAGAATGAGGCACACATAGAGCATTTAGTTAAAAAAAATATCCAGTTCTTTTGTGCCTGGGGGGAGGGGGAAGGGAAGAAATACTAGCATATTTTTAAAAAGTAATTTGTTCCACCAGCAGTACTGGCCACCCTGTTGAAGAGTTTTAGAAGATCCCTGAGCACATTAGTTTCTGACTTATAACCCCAACTCCTAAATGATAGGGCCTCTCTTGTTGATAACGAGATGGATTGTCATTCACAGTTAAATCAATCATAAGGTGCTTATCTATTTACCCTTTTTTTCACCAATCAGCACAAAGAACTGTCAGAAAATAACTTTTATTTTTCTTTTTTAAATAATAAAAGGGCACAAAATTTAAACAATCAATGTTTTGTGACAGTGGTTTAGGATTATTATCTGGCTGCCCCTCAACAACAGACAAGTGATTCAATCGACATTCCTTAGCAAAAAAAAAAAAAAAAAA
>VWYP01009979.1:48313-114050 GCA_013400435.1 Pycnonotus jocosus | reverse complement strand
AAAAAAAAAGAAAAGAAAATAAAAGAAAAAAAGGAAGGAAAAGAAAAAAGGCAAAAAAAAGAAAAATCCTGTACAAATATGTATTTTTCCCTGAGGGATCAAGGTTACACCCGCAAGTGCTCTATGTACATATTGCACTGTAGAGGAATGAAGAACATGTGCAAAAAAAGCAACAATGATTGAAGCTTACTAATCAAACCTTTTAATCATGACTGCTATGTCATCTTGCATTTTGGAATGTCGGAACACAGCTATTCCTTTAATCTAAAATGTAAAAATAAAAAACAAAAAGAAAGAAAAAGAAAAACGCACCTCTACTATGGCACATTCAATGAAATAAAAAGTTTTCCAAAGACAAATAGACAAATTCCATCAAGAAAATAATACAAAGTTCGTTCGTTTGTGATTTTTTTTGTTTTTTAGAAAAATTACATTACTTTCTTTCATTGTTTCACATTACAAAATCTTTTTTTTTTTAATGTTTACACAAATCACATTTTATTGCAGGAATATTTCAAGTGCCATCAAACATTTATAGAAGGGTTAAAAAAATAGAAGTCTCTCTAAAGTGGTCCAGACAAGGCTTTGTATAGAATAAATCTTTTTACCACCTTCTATTTTTGACTTAAGTATTTTGAATACATTTTCTTTATTCCATTGACACTTAACAGCCTAGAAGCAGCCGCTCACACATCCCACGCATACACTCATGTGCGCACACAATGGACTCTCTCACACACACACAGGTGCACATACACAGATATCTTGGTATTCATACTAAGATAAGCTAATAAAGAACAACCAAACTTAAAACCAGCCTCCCTTTTTACCTAATTCCACACATCAAAAAATGCTGGAGGTGATGACATGTATTAGGGTGGTTCAGGTGACAGTATAGTCTAGTAGCTCTTCCTAGAAAGCCAGAAAACATCTCCAATTTATGAAACTCCATATAACTCCCAAGGAAAATATCTTTGCAGACTCTAAGGATTAGGTCATCAAAACTTAAAATTTTATGTTCAGCTATCCTAGTGTTTTTATTTGTAGTGAACTGGGCAGATGATGAAAATACTCCTGTGAATATCCACTGACCACCAGTGATTTTTAACTGGTTGATCATCTGATACCAGGCCACAGTCCCAGGGGTTTTGCAGAGGGCATTTCCTCTGCTGTGCTGGGGTCTTACATGGCCATCTCTGACCAGCCACTCTGGTGTTATTCTGAGTCCTCTTGCATAAAAACCTCCTTGGCAACAGATGTCTTATCATCCCTCTTGTCCCTATCAATGAAGAGCAACCCCAAAATTATATTCTGTTGCCATGTAGCTGTTAACTTGACTAGGAAAGCAGAGTTACTTGGAGTGTGTATGTTCAGCCTGATTTAACAAGGTCCCACAAACAAAAACTACAGTATTTTCTGGCCTGGAATATCACTCTCAGCTAAGGCCCTATTCAAAACCTTTTTAATGTTATGTATTTTATTAGAAAATGCTCCAAGACTTATATTGTCAATGATTTATGAATGTAAATATGCTAAACAGATTCCAAACAAAACCACTGGCACCTAGATGCCTGGTAAAGTACTAATATTCATCATGAAAAGGTAAGAACAGGATGTGATTGAAAACTAATCCCCAAATATTTTGCCTGGTAGTCTACATTGTCAGAAGTAGGAGGTGTATCTCACTCTCTAAAAAAGTACAGGTCTTACTTCACTATTCATTAGTTGACACTGAGATTAAGTTTAGTTGATCTTTACAGGACTAGCACCTAAGGCTGGTCACATTCAGAAAACATTTGTTAGTTAAAAGGGGTGTTTCAGAAATAGGAACACACATTAGAATGCAAGTACCATATCATGCCAGTTACTCCAATAAAGTAAACAATGATCCTAGGAAAAGTGTTTCAGTGGGAGTGGAGAGAGCATGAGCTGGGCTGTGAGCCACCTCCTCAGGAGCAGGCAGGATGGAGCAGGAAAATGACAGCTCTATGGATTTTTTCCAAAAGGCCTCTCCTGCCTCCATCCCAGTGCTCACAGCACTGCAGGTGTTCCCCTCCCACACTCCAGGGCACACTGCTCTGAGGAGGAAGTGTGATGCTCTCCTCTAACCCTCCTTTCAAAGCCTAGAGCTGAGTGATAGCTGTAACCTTCCCTGATGTGCTAGACTGGAACATTTCTAATAAGTGTCACAGTTAAATGTCTCAATTTGACCCCAAAGGAAACATGTTCAAATCATAGAATAAACCTGTATTTTGCTAGTAAGAACCCACTGATCTGATTCTCCTTTTTAAAATACTTAGGTGTGCTTCTATTCACTTGTTACTTCATAACAACAGTAACATATATAAGAGATTGTTTACCCTTGGAAGTTAAAGCAGTAGGACACACTATGTCCCATTCCTTTTTAATTTTTGATGTTCCCAGCTTTTTCTTAGGTACTTCATCAAAGCTGCATTTGTGATGGCCTACAGGGCATATACAGTTATGCATCTTCATCTCATCCAAACCCAATTATACACCTCTGGCTCAAACAGCCAGAGTTTAATTTATGATGTCATTTGTGTCAATCTGCTTCCTTCAGAACTACATGTACTGCCAGCTTTGCTCAGAGACAGAATTCTTCCGGAACGGAATGGTAATAACACTGCAAGATTCAGCTTATTGGTTGGTGATGCAATACAGGAATCAGAATTACAGAATGCAGGTTTCTGATATTAATGATTTCCAGGCTTGTACTGTGTACAAACTAATGCTTTCTAGCAACAGTGTGCCTTTCCTTTCTTAGTCTGTCCCCATCTGATCAACTTTAAAGTGCATCTTTTTAAACAAGGAGAGAACAGACTTCTCTGTTCCCCTCCCTGAAACTGAACTGCTGGCTGCTGGAAGAACAGGGGTCAGTGTGTCTCATCTCACTGAAGTCAAAGACAAACCTATGGATTTTGATAGGCTACAGCTTGGCATTTGAAGGCATTGTTTACAATATGGAGTACAAAAGTATGTAATATTACATATAAAAATTATTTTTCCGCAAGCATGTCATACACACATACTTTTACTGTAGATACAGACTTGAATAAATACTTTCAAACCTGGATTTACAGTGGGCAGAAATACACTATTTAATAGCCTGATTTTCAAAGATGCTGTGTTACTAATTTGTAAATGATCTGTAATTAATTAGTTCAACTCTGACATTGGAAACTCAGAACCTTTGAAAATGAGGCTTTTGACTTTGAAACATCCAGGTTTGAAAGATTTGAAAATAAAAGTACCTTTGAATTTAACTTCTGAAAAGATTATTTTAATGTAGAAAATTGTCATTATTTTCAACTCTTTAAAAAATCTGTAACCATTTCAGGATATGACCAGCCTCTCTTTAAAAGTAACATGGAAAACAGCAGCATAAATACCTCCCAATGTACCAGTACCTGCCAAACCTTTTTCAGTTAAACTTGAATTTCTGGTGCACATGCAACACAACAATGAACACGCTAGCATTTAATTTAAAGAAAAAGGTGCAAAATGAAAGTGCCTTATCAATTCAACAAGAAAAGCTATACCAGTAACTACATTTTATATTAATTAAAACAATATATAAACAATATCTCTTTTGCTATATATAGTCTTCATGCCCATTTACCCTGTAATATATTATAATGCTATTGTTGCTATTGCTATGGACCCTTTTCATGCCATTCTGTCTACTGGCAAACAGTGGTAGGTGAGAAAAAATCGTCCTTCATGAAACAATGAGCAAGTTGTGCAAACTGATGCTGAAATCTCTGCAACGCACACCAGTCGCTGATTACTAGGTGGACTCTGTTCTGACCAACAAATTGATTGTTCTGTCAAAAGTCTGGGCAGTGAACTACAGGAGAAAACAACCTTCTGACATTAGTACCCTCAGTCTGTGTAAACAGAGGTCAAGGATTGAGAAGTTGAGACAGAAAAAGGGTCCATATTTGTAGGCATAATGGAAATCATATGCATGAGAAAAACAAGTTCAACTTTGTTTCATTGTTTCCCATCCTTCGCCTGACCCCGACCGCCAAGAGATGTGCAGTGTGTTGGCTCCCTAGGTCTGTGCAGGGCCATATAAAGTGTCTTGGTTTTCTTTCTTTTTTTTTTTTCCTTTTTTTTCCTTTCTTTTGTTTTAATGTTTGTACTTCAGACATTCTAGAAGTGCTTAGGTGATACGTTTACCCATCAATTTGCATTGCTGGCTCAAACTCTGAAGTGAACAACTCCTTGTAAAGTGGAGGAAAATGAAGTCGCACAATGTCTGGGTATATTGCTTTAAATGCCATAAGCTTTTCTGTATGTCGTCCACACAGTGCTCTTAAAGTAGACACTTTGCATATTAACTGTAAAGAAATGAACACAAGTCATATGGTCATACATGGAACCAAGCCTCGCAATCTTGATGTAAGGATTAAAGCTCTCACAAACCAAATTATTTACTTAACAAGGACATTTCAGATGCACAGTCATCGATATTTGCTAAAAGCATTTAAGTAATGAACTCACAGCTATTTGTGAAATAATCTTTTTTAAGTTCTTAGGAAAAGGTGGCATTGGGTTTCCTTGCTGGATTGATAAACAAGTATTTCAGGGCTGGATCTTCATTCATTAAATTATCCTCTTGGAAGAAGGCAATCCCAACTGCTTTTAAACCCACTGTGAATATTATGGAGGGAACTGGCAATGCAATATGTTAGACTTACTTACCTTAAGCCAAATAAGGTAAAAAACATGTACTTCAAAAATAGCATGAGGTTACTCCCTGAAGTTACTGAGTAAAAGTATTTGTATCAAAGCATATGGAAGACCCTTTCTTCTGACAAAGGTATCCGAAGTATACCCAGAGAGAAAATGACATGAGCTAGGATTTGAAATTAAGAAAATCTGCAGTGCCCAGGCTGGACCATCCTGCTTCTATTGTAACTAATTCTGTGGTGTGAAACAAAGCATAAGCTTTCTGGCTGTGCAGAGGTGTAAAAGGAACTACCTCTTCAAGGTAAAAGTGAAGTGCCTATCTTTCCCCAGTTCTTCAAAGTTACTTCTTGTAACATCACACCAGTTTCCCATTTCTGAGAAATTACATGAAGATTCTTTATTATACCAGTAGGTAGTGCCTCTTTTTCCTAGGCTTAGTATTTGGAAGAACTGAGAAAAAGGCTGTGTGGGGAACTTCTCACGGAAGTCTGTTTAGTTTGTGTGTTGCATGTTATAGCAACTTCATTGTCATGCAGGCAGAGATTCCACAAATACTAATGCATGCATTTTGTAGCACTGAAATAGTATTCTGTGTGGCAGGAGTGTTGTGTAGGAGAACTACGATAAAAAAACCTTCATCGCTTTTCATGAAGTTCCACATAAAAATACTCCCTTTCAGACCATTATCAACCTTGTTCTCTAGTACATCATCACTTCACCTCTTCTAGGTTTAAGTAAACAGGTTCAGCTGAGCAGCTCAATTTTGAACAAAGAATTCTGGGTTTATAAATAAATAAACTGCATATGAGCTTTGACCCCGTAATCAGGGCAGTCTTCAGATGAAGTCACTCTTTCACAGTCCTGTGACATGGCACAGAATGACTCTTACCTTTGTTAGAATTCCATCTTCTCGGTGGTTCTTCTGTAGGACGTGCTGAAGTGCTAGCTGGATCTTCTGTTGGAGTTTTTCAATTTTTACTTTCTCCTGAAGCCATGAGCGATCTGAATATAAATGGAGTTAAAACCTCTAGTAATGCACACATGGATCACAGCTCACCAGGAAGTACAGATTAGTTTTTCCTGTTTGCAACCTTCCTTCCACTTGTTATATACTTTCATATAGAAAATGAGTTTCAAAATTAATAGGTTTTGAAATAAATTTATTACATGCACTTGAAGTTACTTTTATAAAGTCCTTATTTAGGAAAATGCAATGCATCTGAGTAAGATCGACTATTCATTTGCTAAGAAAATCTGTAAAATGCAGAGTGTTTACAAAATGAGGCTGGCAACTTCTTACTGGGAAGTGAAGAGATCATATAATGAACAAGGAGTTGGAGAGGATCTTCTTGCTAAGATCTTACAGAACTTACAGAAAATCAACAGAACTTACAGAAAAATCAGACGCAAAGATTCAGCTATTAAAAAAAAGGCAGGTAAACTCCTGGCAGAAAAGCAGTATTAGCTGCCACATTCCTGGTGTGACAGGACTGTAGGGTTCTGGGGCTTGCTAAGACACAGCGCAAACACACTTCTTGTCTGGCCAACAGCATGAGAACATATCTATGATAGACTCAATAAACCCATCATTGCTAACAGGAGCTTCCATCACCACTCTGAGTCCACTGTCCTGTGGTCTGAACTCACAGTTTCCTTCCTCAGGTGTCAGGCCAGGCACAAATTGCCTTTCTGCCCCAGTACCTCATTCCACCTGACCTAAGAAGCCTTTCCAGGACCTGGAGCACACAGTGCACATTCACCTGTGATTATTAACTTATTTTAGCCACAGGCATAGCAGACCCAGGCTGACTTTTGGGGTGACTTGCATGTCTGGCATCACAATGCTCAGAGTCCCAGTCACACTAAAATGGCACTGCTGGAAGTTTTCTGTTGTGCTGCAGCTGCAAGCTCACACACGTGGAAAGCTGACTATGGGAGTCCAGTAACTGCCTGTCTCACCGGTCTCACTCAAGTGCATTTAAGCCTTTGCAAAGAAGCTGAGTCCTTGACAAGGTGAAAATGTAGAAAATAAGGGCTTCGATTAGGACTTCCAATTTAACAAATTGGTTCCTAAATTTATAGTTTTAATGTGCTTATTAAAATAAAAAAAATTAGTGAGACACTCTAAAAGATTGTATTTCCACAATGTCTGATAGTTGTAATGTTATCATTAATAAGGCCTCAAAAACAAACTCCTACAAATAAATCTAGAGGAAACCTTCATCTCTTACCTGCTGACATTAAAACAAACGCAGAAAACAAAGCTATCTCATCTTCTGTCAGGTGCATAGAACATAAACTTTTTCCAAATTCAAACACAAAGCTAATGAAGTCTTCACAACCTGCCAAAAAGAAGGTAAGCTCTTGTTACAAGATTTAAAACTACTTCAGTGCTACAGAGTTGTTGATTTATTCTGATGGAGATGAGAAGTAGATGTAAAACACTTCATAGGTGGGCTTCTCCTGAAGGACTGTGAAGTGGTGGCAGTGAGATCTCACTCATCCTTTAGGGTATTACTCTGCTCCCACATCCTGGCAGCCAAGATTCTGAAGGTTTTGCACACTGTATCTTTCCTACATTGGGTTCTCGTGGGGTAAATACGGATACATTTCAAGACATTTATTTTCAAGCTCAAGATTGCTTTATCTTTTTTCCTGTTCTAAATGGAACTTTGTCATGTCAGTGTCGACTGAAGGCTCGAAATGTGGACTTAAGAAGTTCTGATTTTAACATTATTGAGCACACAGAGCCGGGGGAAGAGAGAGGCACACAAGGGACATGCAGGAAGCAAAGGGAGAAGCCAAGGTCTGACTGAACACGGTTCATGCAGAAGAGGAACTGTGTCTCCTTCCATCCATTCTCTTGCTCACACAGGTGTTATTCAGGTTACTGCTGCTGTCACACATGCAGGTACAATCTAAAGTGAGCCCTGCTCTGAAGAGCATCACAACCTGAGAGATGAGGGTTTTCCTCAGCCTCCCCAGCTTAAACTTCTGGACACAGCTGGTGACAGATCCAAGTTATATTAGAACCCAGAGTTGTTTGCACTCTAACCTTGTACCTTGAGGTGTTTTAGGAAGGCAGAGAATACTTGAGTAATTTTCCAGCATCCTCCACTGATGCATTTTCACTGCCTCCAAAGTGGCTTGCAGCCCAAATCTACACCCAGTGAATACATCCTTTTAAAATTACCAAAAATACATGAGAAAAAAATTTCAAAATTGTATGTAGTTTAACTTTAAAAAATGATTTGCAGTATTTTACCACCAAATAACCAGACTTAGCCGATTTTAAAACACCATTAACATCTTCAAAGCAGTAATGTCAGTATATTCCAAATTAGCTTAAAATCTGCTGCCTTTTCCAACAGGATATATGAAATGTTACATTAGACATGAAATCTGAGCTTCTCTTCTCAACAAGTGAGTCCAAACTGCTCTACCCTGATCAAAATGCTGAACTTCAGCACCAACAGTGCTTTACTGCACAGAGTTAAGCTGTTTTACCTCCTGAAATCAGCTTGGCCTCAAACAGAGCCAGCAGGACAGCTTACAAAACAGCAGTTTGAGCTCCAGAACTCTTTTATTTGAATACCATAGACTGACTTTTCAAAGCAGCTGTTTTCCCTTGCTTTTCCACCTTATTATTTTATTCTGGTGGGGTTTTGTTTCTTTGTTTATTTTAAAGACACAACACTTCACATTTCCTTACCTAAGGACTTGAAAACCTCTGGGCTGGCATACTTGCCATCAAAGTAGACTGTGTTGTTCTGGGAGTCAAAGGCACGGCACATTCTGATGAACACAACCTCTAAAGACCCTAAAACAGAAACAACGTATGTTTGACTATGGAAGGAGAGACTTCAGTTGCAAAGAGCAAGTGAGGATTTAATAGTAATGCTCTGCATTCATTATCAGTTTAGTAGAGTAGTAAGTTACTGTGGTGTAACACAGCATAGTTTGGTTTGCTGGTGGAATTAAAAGAATTCCCATAAACCCCTTTAGAAGTTTTTGCTAAAGCAACTTAGTTAATGCTAGTAAACTCTAGTAATTTTTTAGAATAATGAAGTCTCTGAAACCAAAGCAGCTCATTTAAATTAATGTTCACCAAGCCTTAACAACTTGGTCCAATATTTGTATTTGTATTTGAATTACTTCTACAATATCTTGCATAGAACAATCT
This sequence comes from Pycnonotus jocosus, assembly GCA_013400435.1. Lineage (NCBI taxonomy): Eukaryota > Metazoa > Chordata > Aves > Passeriformes > Pycnonotidae > Pycnonotus > Pycnonotus jocosus. Next base: position 105,151 of record VWYP01009979.1, on the reverse strand, counting down.
TGAAATATTCACTATTAGCAATCAAAAAAAAACCCCCAACAATTTAATCCAACTTTTACATCTTAACGCACTCATTGCTCCCTTTGTCCATAATGAAAATTTAGTAGATAGATTTGAACTCCTTCTCCCCACAATAACTAAGATGATGTTACTTCAAAGACAGACAGTTTGCAAGGTTTGCCCTTATTTAATTTTAAATGATCATTGTACTGCATATGAATATATGTGTATACAACCGCTGTATGTAACATGTAACACCTTCCTCAGGCAAAACTAATAGAAGCAGACCTTATAATTGACGCACATACCTGCTTTTAAAAGCACAATTTGATCATTTTGACACAGTTCCATAAAGCCATCAATGCGTTTGGCAAACTCCACTACATACTGTATAGCTTCTGTTATTTTGACTGCGCATAACTGCCACATTACCTCCCTTTGCTGTTTGAGAGAGAAGAGAAATCCAAAAATTACTAACCAAGCTTTGGAAAGCTCATCGTCACAAAGTAAAACTGTGCTAAAAAACCCAAACAACAAAATGGAGTGAGTTCTCTCCAACGCTCCTGGCTACAGTCTGCTTATAAGACAAGGGGAATTGATCTCAAAACCAAAGCCTCATGTGGATGAGGGACAATGCAACCAAGTCATGTCTTCAGTCATGTCAGAAGAGATCCAGCTTGGAGTACTTCTATTTCATAAACCAAAAATATCAAAGCATAATAATTTTGGTCATTTCAGTGGGAATATTTTTCACTGCATAAAGATGAAATGCCAATTTACACCAGCAAGGCATGATCATATTTTTCTTCTCAGCTTCTCTATTTTGTACTCAATGCAAATTATCAACCTAGCTCATCTTCAGAAGGATACATATGAAGATGTTCACATAAGAAGATCATCTTGATAGCAACATAAAGAAGGCATGCAAGTAGTGAGTTTTTCCAGTGTTGATAATAATGCAGAATGAAATCATCTAAAATAGAAAAAACTATACTCCTAAAGGTTAAATAATTTTCTACAGAAATGAAAAATATGTTCAAAGAACAGTATGCTTCAGCAAGTGCTTCCCAAGGCCATTTTCCAAAAGTAGCCAATTGGTAGCAGCTTGTGGGTGGAAGGCATGTTGGAAATAACATTGATTAGATCTTACAATACCCTGGTGGCATGGCAGCAGTGTGCTGCTACTTCACAGGTAAAACCCAAACACTGAGGGACAACTGGAGCAGGAATCAGGATTACAGTGAACCCTGAAGGCTGGAAATCTGATGGTGCTCTGTGTTTATAAACTCAAACCAAAACACAGCATGTAACAGCACAAACTTGGTGGCTTCGGCTTTTGTTGTTGATCCAGGACATCACAAATCAAGAGAAGAAAATAACATGCCAATTAGGATTGGAAAAAATCCTATTATTTCCTATCCTTCTTTATCAGAAACAGACTTTAGGAGAATGCCTTTTCCTATACCTGTAAAAATCACAAATGCAAAGGATATCCTGACTATCTTGCTGCTTTTGATTCTAGTGTATTTTTTTTAACACACAGAAATATACATTCCTGATAGTAAGGATAAAGCAGTGAAAAAGTGGATTTTGCAGTGTGTTATGGAAATACCATGCTTAAAGAAACCATGCCATAGCTTGGCATGCTTTTATACCTTGTTCTGATAATTCTCAATTTCTTCCTGCAGAAAAGTTTGCCATGTTATCTGCTGTAACTCCTCTCTCAAGTACTGGCAAGTTTCCATGTGGGACTTGGAAATATTCTGTGCAAGATGTTCTAAAAGAAAGAGCAGAAAGCGACACGCGTTAGAAATGCAAAGCTATACCTTGAGACACGAGAAAATCTCGTATATTTCAGTTGCAACGGGGAGAGGAGAGGATGAGCTGAGCCAGAGCTGCTTTCGTGTGAGTCTCCCTGGCAGCGGCTGCGGGACGGCGGCCATTTAACAACGCCCCGCCGGGGGACGCGGCCCTGCCCGCAGCCGCCGGCAGAGGGCGCGCGCGCAGCGCTGGGCGCCAGCGACCCCAACAGCGGGGACAACGGGGGGACAACGGGGGACACGGAAACCTCCCGGGCACAGCCGACACCGGACACCCGCGCTCGCAGATTCACCGCGGGGTACAGCCGCAGGAAACTGTCAGGGGAAGCGCGGTGAGGGACCGCTCGAGCGAGGGCACACAACTGCCCGTGCATGCGGCCGTGCTGAACGCAGCACAGTCAGGGACGGGACCCGCAGAGCTGCCAGCGCCAACTTTCCAAGAGACAAATACAGTTACCACCTATCTAGCGCTCTCTCAAGCAGGACTCTCCTCCCCTGAGGCTGCCTGGGAGGGAAAAATGTCTTTTCTTTTTCCTAATCTCGGATCATTTAAAAAAAAAAAATCAGGAAAACGCATCTACTGGACAATCCAGATGATTAAGATAAGACACTAAAAAAATCAGTAACACTATGGGGTTTTTTTCCTTCAGCTTTAGAATAGTTACCTAGTTTACTGCACATGATTTTAAATTTCCATACAATGTTTTAATTCTACATAAAATTATTTTCTCCTGCTATACTTGGTTAAAAGACCCATAAGGCAGATTTACTTTTATTAATAAAACTTGGTTCCATAAATGTTTATGAGCACTTTCAAAAGCCTGAATAGAATTTAGATACCTGAGTTCCACTTTTATTTAACTTCTTCCCTTCTACCCTGACCCTTCAGGTGAGCATGTTCTCCTATTCTAGCATGTGACAAATAGAGGCCTGGAGACTTGTCTCACACAATTCTGCTTGTTAGGCCACTGAAAATGAAGGCTCAAACTAAACAGGAATGGTGATCACTACAACATGGAGGTATTCTGAGAGACTGCAGTATTGGGTCTTCTGTGAAACTGGCTTTGTTACATAATGATAAAAACCAACTTTTCACAAACTGAACTGCTGGACCAATCAGTCTGTCAGTAGTTTGATTAAGATACTACCTGAAAAGTCTTTAATATACAGATGAGGTAAAATCAGATATGTGCTACCTGAGCAATCAGTAAGGTAGAACACAACGTAATTTATACTTTGTCACCACAGCTTTGATGTGTTTCAGAGCAATTGTTTTGTTTTTTTTTTTTTTTCACAAGTGTGTAGTTAAAACACTTGTTCTCAGTAGCAGCAGCTGACAGCATGATCCCTGTGCCCTTGCAGGATACAGGAGGTGAAATATTCCCATGTTATTCACAAACCTCCGCCTCACTTCAGGACTGTATTTCAGCACACACCTAAATACTTTCATTGAACAGCCACACCTTTCGAAATTGAAACCTTCGTCTGGCAGACAAACATTCTTCAAACATTGTTCAGTAATGTTAATGCTGGGCACCCAAATCATGCTGTGCAGGGTTTAAATGAAGCACTATGTAAATAAAGGTAAGCAACAAGACAAACTCAGTTTAGGCCAGTGTTCCAAACTCAACACTCAGCCTACAAAGGAAAAGCCCTCTTTTTTTTTTTTTCCTGTGCGTTTAATGTAGATCTTTTTAATACCTTCCATGAGAAAATTAGCAATTGTTCCACTGAGACAAAGCTGGTAGCATTGCTGTTGTCCTGGCGTTTTCTTCTCTTTTTTACCTATCTGAAATTATTTGAATTCAAGCCAGACAATATTTTGGCTGTCAGGACAAATTATATTTTAGAGAACAGCATTCTGCAACATAAGGACATTAAAAAGCAGTCTTCTTGTGACTTCCTCTCTGCAAAACTTCTCAAAAGGACATAAAATAAACCACAAAAAAAAAAAAATCTGATTTTTAAACTATTTTTAGGTTTTCATAATAAAATAACTAGAAAAAAAGTTTCTTAAGCAAGTTTTAAGAACCACTTTTAAATGCCTGGCTGCTTACATAAATAATAGAATCATGAAACCACTTCTTTGATGTCCTGCTCCACTTTGTTTATAACCAGTTCACACAGCACACTCTAACTCCAGTCTCAGCTGTTGACAAGTCATAGTTGTGGAATTCAGCACTAGCGTAATCATTAAGGGAAGAGTTTAAAGTAAAATGTGCTAATTAATGTGGTTGTTATAAGGCTCTTATAGAAATGATCAAAACTTGCTACATTCAAAAATGGCCTTCAGTATCTGGAGCCAGATCCTCTTCATGTCAAATGACAAGAACTGCCCTCAGTTTAGCCTGGTGCTTTCCTCAGGTAAAGAACAGAAGAAAATCAGCCTCATCACTTTTTTGTAAGTAGTAACAGTATTAAAGTAATGAAAAAGGAGATGAATTGTTCAAAAATAATCTGAAAATAAAGAAATGCCCTGTCTGTTTTCTCAGCATTAAAAATTAGCTTCTTAATCAGTATTCCGAGGGTTTTATTGCAAGGACTGAAAGCAAAAGCAACAGTGGTAGAGCTGATCAACCACAGTCCCCTTGGGAGCTTCAGTCCAGAGCAGTAAGGAGTTCCCCGTGTGCCCCGAGATCAGGGTATTGACTGCACTTCACACAAGAATGCCCATACATGCCCACAGCTCTACTGAAGCAGCATTCTCACTATCACCTGGCTACATGTGTCACTTTAATCCAAAGGGTACTGTTAAGACAATTACAATGGAAGCTTTTCTCTCTCATTACCTAATTCTGCCATGGACACAGTTGGAGAGGTCTCCCCATTTGTAAAAGAACAATAAGGGAAGAAGCCCGATGCTGGTGTGTAGTCACATATTGGTTCTGGTTTGATTCCATTAATATCAAGACCCGACTGATCTGGAGAAGGCTGTATGTCTAAGTAGAAGCTGCTAACTGCAGAGTCTGCTTTGCTACCTTCAGGGGTATGCCCATCAATGTAATTACTGAGGTCGTCATGTAGCTCTGTTAACCCATTGGTGGTGATATTGTATGTTGGTGTGAGCGGTTCTGCCTCTCCTGGCTGCTGCTGGTGATCGCGCTGCTGCTGCTGCATTCGGTGTTTCTGCACCTCGGCGTACAGGCTGTCCCTCTGCTTTTTTGACATTCGACCAAACTTTACAGCTGAAATACAGACACACAAGAGATTACATCTCTACACATCCACCACTGCCTTTTAATTGTGTCTTTAAACATTACATGGAAGGACACAGCACAAACCCCAAATCTGCAGGATGGCCAGACCTAGGAACCACTTCTCAGTTACAGGTACACAGCTGCAGCACCTGCTCTTTCAAAGACTGTCTTGACATGCCAGTGAAATGGACCATTAGAAGTTAATTCATTAACTTTCCACTTCTGTACTGGAAAGATTTCCTCCTCTATGTCTGTTGAGGTTGACAGATGCATCTCTTCAGCACTCAAACCCTACCTAGAAAAGTAGAAGCTAAACCAGAACACATTGGCCTGAGACAACTGTCCAGTTCCAAACAGCTGTACATTCATGCTGTGGAGTGAACCTGGAGCGTGGTGCCAACCTGTGCAGTCTATCACAGTGTATCAACAGCAAGCTTTACTGAGACTGGGACCAAAGCACGTGGGAAGAACCACCAAACCTGCCTTGAGCACCTCTGTGACAAGCAAAAATGTTTAGTAGATGAGTAATTGTTAAACCTATGCATGTGCACACCAAGTGCACGTGTGTATCTCCACAACATTATTGCAACTTTGAGGAGCATTAGCTGTAAGCCAGCAGCAACTGGTTTGCAGCATCCAGGGAATTCCCAAGGGTGCAGCATGGGATTTCAAGGACCTGTATCAGCTGTAAAAGCTTCATCCTTTAGAAAGGCAACTACTGCCTTCTGCTTTTCTACTGGAAAGCAAACAAGTTGGAGGAACTAGTCATTACATGATCAACTGTTTCAGGTTTTTAGTCTCATGGCCAATAAAAAAAAATAAAGACAATGTAATTCAAGAAGTAAATGTAATCTGGAAATGATCTCCTTGTTTGGGCCTCATGTACCTAGNATTCAAGAAGTAAATGTAATCTGGAAATTATCTCGTTTGGGCCTCATGTACCTATAGTAATGTGTATGTCTTTGTAGAACATGCAGCACTGCTGTCACTGTGGCAGGGGAAAAGACTGAGTCAGATCTTCAAATGGGAAAGCGGCGGCAGCTCCGTTCCGTCTGTGGGGGAGGCACGCAAGTGTCAGCTGCAAAGCCAGTTCTGACTGAATTACATAAGCAGCTGTTTGGCAGAGGCGGGCTTTCGTCACTACTCGAGCTGCAATTCTGAGCTCAATATTAACAGCACTGGAACACCTTTTCTTCAGAATTCTATCTTTGAAAAAACACCACATTAGTTTTTTCTTTGCATTTTTTCCATTATTCATTACACATATATTTAACTTCTGTTGATACTGTGAAGCAGTTCTGATCTGTACCCATGCACCAGGGAGTGCTACAGGAGGTCACTTAAGTCAGAATGAATATATAGAGGAAGTATTAACAGGAGACTAAAAAACTGCATCTTCAAGAAAAGCTCTTAACTGGGAACTATAAAAGGTAAGTAGGAAAAAAAGATAAATCCAAGAACTTTGTACATACCCTGATTTATATATATCTGAGTATACTGCAGCATCTAAAAACATATAGCATGTAACAAAAAAATACACAGCAACATCTAAAACTCCTTTGATGATCTCAACTCTCAGCCCAATGCACATCAGCAGATAACTGCTATGTTTGCTGGCTGACCATCCATAGCACACCTCATGCCAGTTTGTGCAGCGAGGCCTGAGCTAGCAGCGCTTACCATCCCGAGACATCCCCACAGCAAGGCATTTCTGTAAGCGACAGTGCTGGCAGCGGTTCCGACTGGTCCGGTCGATCAGACAGTTCTTCTGCCGAGGACACGAGTACGTGGCATTGCTCTGCTGACTCCTTCTGAAAAAGCCCTGCCATGCAATGGCAAATACAAGTCAACAACCTGTTAACTGATGGAGCAAATAAAGACTCTGAAAGGCCACATGCTTAAGAGAAAAGAGGTTCAAGTGCTCTATACTCAACTAAAGGAAGTTAAAATTAAAGGTTTTGTTGGTTTTTTCTCACCTAGAAATAAATAAAAACCACTAACTAGCAAGAAACAGTTCATTTAAAAAGCATTCACTTTTTATTATTATTATTTATTAAGGGATTTTACAGATCCCATATTCCATATGGTACACCAGCTCTTTCCAAATGAGATAAAGCTAATTACAGACCTTGATGTCCTATCTTTCCTGGGTTGGCAAAGTTCTCCAAAATAGGGATGATTCAACAGCTACCACCCTGGTTCTGCTCTCTGGAGTGACAGTGGCAGGCTCTGATGTTCAGCCTTGCCAGTGTGTGTGTGTGTGTTTAAAAAATACACAGCACAATGCTGAACATTTCTCCTACAAAAACCCATTTCTTAACATGTTTTTATAGACTCACAGAATCATTAAGATTAAAAAAGACCTCTAAGATCATCAAATCCAAACATTATCCCAGCACCACTGTGCTCCCCACTAAACCCCAGGCGTCGCATCCACANCTAAACCCCAGGTGTCACATCCACATGCCTTTTTGAACACTTCCAGGGATTGTGATTCCACCATTTCCATGGAGAACCTATTCCAATGCCTGCCCATCCTTTCAGTGAAGAATTTTTTTCCTAACATCCCATTGAAACTTGCCCAGTACGAGGCCATTTCCTTTTGTCCTGTTGCTGGCTCCATGGGAGAAGAGCCCGAGCCCCACCTGGCTCCATCTTCCTGTCAGGGAGCTGCGGAAAGCAAGGAGGTCACACCTGAGCCTCCTCTTCTCTGCATTAAACAACCTCAGCACCTTCAGCTGCTCCTTATCAGACTCAAAACAATAAACAGATTTGTGCTCCACACCCTTGCCCTGCTCTGCTGCCCCTCTCTGGACACACTCCAGCCCCTCAGTGTCTTGCTTGTCGCAAAAGCAGACACAGCACTTGAGGCGCCTCACTAATGCCCAGGACAGAGGGATGGTCACTGCACTGCTGCTGCTGTCACCTACTGCTGCTATTGTGTGAGTTAGTTTGATGCTGACAGCCCAGGCTGGGTTCAAATATTTTCAGGATTTAGATCCTTAAGGAGGGGGAAGGCTAAAACACATTTAATGTATGATCTCTTTCTGGAATGACCCCATCTCCAAAGAAAGCCGGAGCTGCGGAGTTACACACAGCTACAACTTTATTGTCTCCTCCAGAAGGGTGCATGTCATTAACCACTCTGCAGCTGTTTGCTTTGAAGTCCATTTCATCCTTTTGCCACAGACTGCCCAAACATAAGCTGCTGTGTGCGTAATACCTACTTCACAAGGATTCTGCAAAGATGTAGTCATTCTAAAGAGGCATTTGAGAGCAGTGAGCACACTATTTTAGTTTTATGTTGCCACATAATGGATTAATTAACAGTTCTGCAAAGAAAATAGTTCCTTGGAAAGGCTGGGCACCTTTTAATTAGAGCTGGACTTCTACCCATTTGTTATTTACTCAAAGGTTTCATGCTGGAGTCCCTCAGCACACGAACAGATACTTGGTGAAGCAAACGAAGGAAGGACTTCTGCATGACAAGTCTCAAGTAGTCAAGTACTTCCTATCAAACTGCCTGCAGACAGAAACATGACAAAACACTGAGAACAAAGCCTCCGCTCCATCCTAGCATGAGGGCACCTGCTCTGTTGATTACACCCCTTTTACTGAAGCTTTACTGGGGAAACATAGAATATTAAAAGAAAAAGAAACTGAAGATCCTATCTTTAATCCTGTTTTCCTGTACATAATTTCTTACCCTTTTTTTCTGAACTTATATGACTGAACATTCAACTGTTTTTTTCATGTTTGTCAATGGTGAGATTATTGTCATCAAGACTGAAAGTATTGCGCATATTGAGCTCCAACTGAATGCATTTTACTCTAAAGAAAATCCGAAATACCATGGAAATGTTTACCATTCCAACATCACAACTGATCCCTCTGAAGAAACTAATTCTTGGATAAGTAGATCAATTCATTTCCAGTTCTGGGAGCACTGTCAGTGGAGCCTGTCACTCCAGAGCAAGTACAAGCGTGTTCACCACTAAACTCCATTCAATGCCATTCACCAGAAAAATGGGATTAGGGACTGAGCTGACCAGTGACTGGTCAAGGTTCTGCACCAATCTCTGAAAATTTGTTCTCCAAACTCTTTTCTAGTTACACTCAATGTCATGCTCACATACAAGCTGCATGAAACTCTCTGCCACCTCTGAGATTGTGGAAGTCAGCCTAAACAATATGTGAAAGTAACATGTCCCAATAACCTCGAGGATCCATATGTTTTCCTTTAGCTGAGATATATATATATACACACTGATTCTGGATTGCCACTTGGCATATTTTATTAAGAATAGCCTTGTCAAGCTGAGGATTATTTTTAGTATTATAATGGAGAAAATACTAGCCGTTTTCCTTTTCCAGATTTTCCCTAGAGACACAGCTGCTCAGTACATTTTAGTGTACAATATATCAGCTAAGTTACAGCTTGAAGCTGAATTTCCAGTAGAGCAGAAATGCCTGAATCCAGGCCTTTAAAAGCAGTTACATTTTACAAACCAGAGATACAGCAGAGTGCTTTTAAAAACAAACCCAAGAAAACATCAGCAGTAGCTAAAGAAAAAAGAAACCTTGCCACAAACTTCAAAAATTAATCTCAACTTGTCCAGAGCTCAGAAACACAGGTATCTGAGATTTGAAAGTGAATTGACAATGAAGGGCAAGTGAGGATTTTTTGTTCTACAGTGCCGTCATTTACTTGTGATTTTTGTAAGCTTTTGGTAGTCCTTGGGCTTTCACATCATTGTAAGACACATGGGGAAGGCCCTATTACAGGAGCCCTTCTGTAAGCAACTCCAGTTTCTTTCTAGGTTTTTTTCCTACTTTATTAAAAGACGAAACACTCTGTTCTGTTGTTCTATTCCCTCACTTTTGCCAGAGGCACGGAGCTGGCTATAATTTTTCCACCAGGAAGGAGGAGGTGGATGCATGCTTGGTACACGTGTATACATTGAAGCCTTATGCAAGCCAGCCCGGGCCACATGCTTTTATTGCGTGCATGTTTACAGCCACTGTTTCATGTGACCTCATGGGCCAGGGCAGAGCCACCCCTCCTGATCAGGCACAGGGACAAAGCTGGTGCTGCACCAAAGGAGCCCTGGTGTCAGAGCACTCTGGCCCACGGCACACTTGGGCCAAGTCTCGGCCCCTCCTGATGTCAGCACCACGATCCAGCCCCAGCCATGGAGCTCTGCACATTCCCTTTTCCTGCAGATGGATCCACCAGGTGCCAGAAGAAGAGCAGAGCACGTTACAAGCCACAGCTTGGTCCCTGCATTTCAGACTCCTATTTATACACAACACGGGTATTCATTCGCTGCCACAAAATCAGGTTTGGGGAAAAAAGAGCGCGACAACTTTTCATCTGCAAGTCAGTTGGAATAACAACTTGTTAAAAAAGAACTTTGAAATGTAAATAGCAGTTTTTGCTAAGTCTATGAATAGTCTCAGTGACTCCTCTGCTCAGCAGCTCAGCGTTGGAGATGTTGGTGTCTGAGCTGGCTCCTGAGCCCGTTGTGCTTCCCTCGTGTCCCAATGGCACCGCACGGGCTCCCTCTCCACCGCGCATGGGCTGAAACGCTGAGCTCATGTTTGGTCTTTTGACAAATTTTCATTTAATGAATTGATTCCTACAGTTCATTAACATACCCACTTCCACTTCTGTATACACATATGTCTTAATTAGCTGCTCATTGGCTGTTTAATTACAAGAAAACAGCTGACAGCTGCCTTGCTGCATCCTAATGGCAGACGTTTTGGAATGACTGTATGCGAGCCTGTGACAACAAAGGCTTATTCATAATCCCATGATTTATGGCTAATACTTAAAGACTTCCACGTATCATTAAGTTTTGCAATATTCTGAGCAATTAACAATTAGTTGGGGGGAGTCATTCTTTTACTGTTTTCTAAAGCAAACCAACACAAATTTTCTTCAAAGAAACATCAGAAAAATACACTGCAATACAAAAGACAGGCAAACATTCAAATTGGATTTTTAACCCTTTTATGACCACCAGCACATGTTTTAGTTGTAATGGAAGGAGAGTGCTCTGACAATATTGTTTAATAAATGGTATTAATGAAGTATTTGGTAACAAAGTCAGTGTCACTGAAAACAGAGCAAAACGTTGTTTTACATCGGTAATAAAGACAGGAGTGAGCTTGTATTTGTAAACAAATGAAAGCAAGATGGGCAGGGACAGCATATCAGGTATTGTTTCCTCGAAGAATCTGGACACAGTATCCAGTTACAATGAACAAGATCATCCAAGGTCTTAGAAGACACAAGAGACAGAAGCCAGTACTGACAAGCCTTTGAAAGAGTCTGAAATGCCCAGAAATGCCCTGCATGGGTGGTTCTGTAAGACCAGCTGCATGGAGCCAGGTAAAGAGAGGGATCACTACTGCATTGGTGGGACAGCTGGGCACGAACTATTGACAGCAAAGCCAAGTAACTGCATCTGCAAATTAAATTATACAGTTCATTGTATGACAGTGTGGAACTGAATTCAGCTTTCAGCTAGAAGAACATGGATGTGTACAAACCACTCTCCTTTCCCAGCATGGTCCTGCCTGCAGCATAAAAGGTTGTTAATGGGTTCCCACAGCTAATGGTTGAGTGAAGTGCTCCATATAGATACCAGTTTTGTCAGTAGAGCTCCTACAACTACCCTCTGTTTAAAAACTTATTTTATTTATTATAAGCCCTCCTAGACAAAGTGTAAAATACAGCCTGGCTAAGACCTCAAATTCTCAGTTAAGGGGGAGATGATGAAAGTGTGTTAAATTTTATTTTTTTAAAGGCAGATTCAATATGAGCTAAATAGGCTGATGGGTCAGGAGTACTCAATGCCTGTGCAAAACACTGCCACTGACTTCATAAAAACAGCCAGCAACACCATAGCAAGGCAGGAAATGAAAACTTCCCAAGAAACACTAATGGGTTTCATTACAAATCTTCAAGTCTGGTTATGTGAAATGCAATGTAACAACTCAACCTGGTCAGAACACTTTCAGCTCTGTGAAAGGGCTGCAAGGCTGCAGAAGAGCAATGGAATCAGCAAAAGTCAGTTTGACAAGAACTGGTCTGTGATTTCATCCATGATACAGATTAGAATTGCACAGTAGGTCTTTGCAACTAAAACTCCACTTCAGGTTTTGAATAAATTATATTTCTACAGGTCATTAGTATTTACAGAGTTACATTTAAATTAACATTAGGATTAAGTAACATTAAAGTTCATGCCAAAGCGGAGTGAAAGCAGTCCAAGCTGAAACACCCCACTTTGCTGTGGCTGTTGCTGCCTGTAGATCATTCCTGGCAGCCTTGGCTTGAGGGCAGCAGCCCAGCTGCTCCCTTCCGACAACCACGGCCCTGCTCCTGCCATCTGCTGCTCGTGGGTGGGTTTGTGGCACCTGTGCAGAACCTCACTGACTTCCCTGGGACTGTGCAGGACATTGGCTGCAGGAGACAAGGCACAGAACTGGGAACGAGGTCTTTGTAGCCAGGTACTCGTTACAAAGGAAACTTGAGCATAACATGAAGTGCAACATCAGCATGCTCAAACCTGCAGCAGTCATAGCCACAGAAAAGCTGGGAAAAGAAACCCATACCAATCCACACCTGCCTGCTTTGGCAGAAGCCAAGCTATGCCAACCTTTTCACCAGCCAAAATAGTTCAGTTGGGTGAGACTTTGTTGACATTACTGTGGAAGAGTGCAGCACAAGCAGAATCCATCAGCCACAGCAGGGCATTTTAAATGCTGCCTAGGCCATGATCATGTAAACTCTTCCCCTGCCTTATGCCCACGAGCACTACCCCAGTCTGTCACTACTTACAGCTCATCTGGGCTTGGGCATTAGAAAAGACTGAGCTTCTTTAGGAGCAAGCTTCTCAAAGGAAGGTAACTTGGTTAACTAGGTTGACATTAATTGGCTATAAAATTCTGTCTGAAATTGCATGGCTACAAAACTTGACTGTGCTCCTTCAAGAGGAGGAGAAAAATGCCTAAATCATTCCCTGGGCCACTGTCTTACTTCTCACACTCTGCTTTCAATGTTCAAATGGGTTTCAGTGTGCTGAGCATCCCTGCCTGCTTGTCTTCCCTTTTTCCCTCCTCACCAGCTGACCATCCTGATGGCATTCTCAGGAGCAGAGGATTGCACAGAGCTCCAAGAGAACTTAATTTATACAGCAGTTGAAGGAAAATCATTTGTTCTAACACATAGATACTGCACACACATTTCTCACTAAGTGCATGAAGATGGAGGAAGGAAAACACAGCTGGCAGCTTCCCTGTCCCTGGGCTCCTGCTCTGCAAGCAGCCCCGTGTGGGGAGGCCCAGCCGAGCATCAGCACCATGTGAACCCTGCTGTGCCTGCACTCAGGTCTGCACCCATGGATCTCTCTATCAGATAATTTACCCAGACCATTTAAAGGTTAAAGACCTCTCAGACCCAGACCCTTGATCCTTGACAACACAGTCAAACAGCAGAACTATCACAACAAATGTCTGCACTTCCCACAGCTGAAATTTGACAAAGGCTGCTTAACAACATAAAGCTGGAAAAAGTCACCACTTTGTTATCAATGCATTTTTAGTGCATTTCTTGCATTTCCCGTAGCAACAGCAGTCACAAAGGGGAGAAGGTGCTGTTCCCAAATCATTGCAAGCTTCTTACATTTAGGTTTCTTTCCTTCATTGTTACCAATACTTCCACAAGACTGAGAGGATGTGTTAATGAAAACACAAAAATCCTCCTGGGAAGAACACAAAAGAGAACTTTATAAAGTGAATGCAAGGAAGTTTGTTTTGAAGATGGGTTTTGGTATCAAGCAGGTCAGGAGAGCAGGCTAAAAACTGTTAAAATCATCAATTCTTCACACCTCAAGTATAGATTAAGGGAGAAAACCTATCAGTATGGGATTGCAACAAACATCCATGAAGAGAGCAACAAGCCAGAGCATGCTGTGCACACTGTGTCACCCCCAGCCAGAGCTGTAATTCTGCACTAGGGATCAAAAGGAGTGATCAGCTTCACTCCTGCCTGGTGTTGGCACTGTCCAGTTTAATTCCTGGTTGTGACAGACACACTGAACAAAACAGAAATGCTTCTGGTGCAATCCTTGTTCACTAGATTTACCAAAGGTACAACTCCAGGAAGAACTTCAAAGCCTAAACCTTACACAGCAGTGACTGCACTGCAAGGAACAGGCAGTGCTGTCAGCAAGAGCTGAGCATGCTGAACACCAGGAGCATGTGCTGCTATGAAACACCAGCTCCCCTGCCAAAGAGAATAGACTGTAACTGCAGCAGAGTGCACAAGAAAACAGAGGGGAGAGGTTCATAGCAATTTACAAAGCAAAACCAGACAGGGAGGGAGATTCAGGAAAGCCAGATTCATCCTCCCTCAGCTGAATGCACTGAACAGGCTCTTGGTGGTGTGCTTGAAGCAGATCATCCCTCTGCTCTGCTCATGTAGAGACAAGGTACAGCACACCCAGCACAACGGGGTGATGCTGAGGATTGTCCTAAAATCTGCAGTAGTGTAACTCTGTGTGTGTCACAGAAACGTCCTGTCTAAAGCCCAAATAAAACCAGTACTTCAGAGGCCCCAATAATTTTATATCCAACTTAGGAGCAATGCTTGCTCTTTAAAAAAAGAAGGAAAATAATCACTACCAAAAGGCTAAATGCTTCTTTTCAGACTTAATATTTTAGAAGCTTACCTTGCAGCCTTCACATGTAATGACACCATAATGGATTCCTGATGATTTGTCTCCACAGATCTTGCATGGAATAATTTCAATTTGAGCTGCAACAGAAGCACACAACCAGTTAATTACATTTTCTTTTAAACACCTTATAAAAGCATTCCCTGATCAGCATTTGTACAGTGAAAACTAATAACCTGCTAAACATTATACTGCATTAACTATTCATTGCTGAACTGCAAGGATCCCCTAGAGCTTTGGACTAAATTATGGCTGCTCGTTATATAATAGCTTTTGGGTTATTAAAATGGGTCATTTGAGAAGGTGTTTAAGAACCCACAAGAAGGCTAGAATCAGCATTTCAAAGCCAAAAAGAATAGGCAAGTTCACATTCTGGCCAAAGAGCTAAGATGACACTAGAAAGGTTTCTTCCAACTGTACTTATGTGAGAGCACAGCAGGGAATTTTAAAGCTTGCCCTGCCTGGAAGGAAATGCACCACCTGTATGTACCACAGCCACCAAGATCCACCAGCTCACACAACTGGCCAACCCTAAAGAGGAGTTATGACGCAAAGAGCAACTCCATTTTGCATGGGAAATCCCAAACTTACCTATCTGAATCAAAAGGGAATTATTGGTACCTATTTGTGTATTATCTACCACAGAACAAACAAGGCAGGAAAATACAGCAGCACTCAGTTCACTGAAACCAGAGGAGCTGGCACAGTCTGGAAAATGCCGTACGGTTATAAGGCGTGAAAGCCCTGATAAATATCAATCTATACAATATAAAGCCTGAATTCAGTTTAGTGTGTGACTGTCTGTAAATCAAGCACCTTCCCGTGTGAATACAGGGCTCCAAGAAGGGACTCCACGCTCAGGGACACCTCCCAGCTGCCCTTGGAGTACATGGCTGCAGTTGTTTTGCTGGCAAGTTTGGACAGAGCGTGCACAGGCAGTGCTTTAGTGATCAAACACCAGCAGGACACCTTTCACACGTGCCTGGCAGTGCTCACAAACACAGACCACACACAGGCAGGGGACTGAGATCCCAGCAAAGCCCTTGCTCTGCTGCAGTGTGTCAGGATGAAGCTGCAGCAGATTTCTGAAGAGGCTTAGTTGGAACAGCACAAGCGCAACTCTTGCTGTGTCTGTAACTGTGACACATTAACAAGCGCTGTTCACCTCCTCGAGGAGCTCAAGTCCATTCACAAACTGCCCGACTGTTTTTCTATCCAATTTACGGCTATCCAGTCTGTGACAACACACAAAATCACATCTAATACCACTGTCTTACAATGCATTAGCTTAACTCCAGCTGTACTCTGTTCTCAAAAAGTCATGCCCACTCTAAAAACACTGCATTTTGCATGCCATTGAATTCCTAACTGGCTGCTTATTATTAATCAAGAATCATCTTGCAGTGCTGCCGTGTGCTCCATTTCATTGTAGCACAACACAGCTCAGGATCTGGCCCAAAGCATAAGATAATTATAAAGCAGAAGCCCAGAAGATTTGTAGCACAGCACCGACTGTGCTAAAATATCCTTTCAAAATATTCTCCAGGTGACATCAAATGCAGCAATGGGGCAGCTGAGCAGCACCCAAATGGGACCTATTCAGACCCGAGGGCAGCCCAAACCCTCTGCTGGGGCAGGCAGTGCCCAGCAGCTACAGACTACAGTGCTTTATCCAGGCAGCTCCGTGCCAGCAGCTCTCCAGGCACTCCCATGCAGTGGGACACCACCACCTCTATCTGCTTCCATCACAAGGACCTTGGCACCCGTGACCTTTAAACCCCACCATCCCTGCAGTGATAAAATAGCAGGCTGAAATTAACAGGTCTGTTTAGGATGTTTAAGGAAGGAAATACTTCTTCCCCCCAAATGGTTTTAATTTCACTTTGCTTTCAGCTAACACATTAAACACAATGGGCAGGAAGTGAACTAATAGAAGGGAAAAATAATGCGTGTGCTGTTTCATTAATATGCTACATGAATTATTACTGGAGCCTCATATGTTTATGAGCTTGTAGCAGAAAGGGCGGCATAACCCCCCCCTCACATCAACAAACTGGAGAACAGACTGAAATCCACAGAAACTCAGGATTTGTATCATGTGCAGTTCAGATTCAGAGAGCAATCCTGTGGGCAAATTCCAGAATAGCTCTAGCAAATCCCAGTTGTGCCTTTTCGACAAATGATTATTTTTCTCCTCTGCTGCAGTGAATCAGCAGCCTTCTGCAGCTCCTTGGACAGGGTTATGACAAGGCTTATCTCCACAGCTACATGGCAATGTATTTTTTACATTTCACTTTTATATACATAATTACTGCCTTATTTTGAATAGGTATGATATAATTGGATCTAGTTTATCTACAATCTCCAGCATGTTAGTTAAATCACCCATGAAGCCTGTCTATGCAATCCCTATTCCTTAAGCAACAGGACATTTGCAGAATATTTTTGAAGGAATGTAACATGCCTTCAAAGTGATGGCCTAAAGCTAGGTTAGTAATAGTCTAAAAGGTGCCATAATTAGTCCCAAATGCATTTTCCAGGGTGCTTTACTGGTATAAGAGAATCTCCACAGATTCACAGGCTCCAGCTGTGCCAGCATTTGCCCAACATCATTTTTATGAGTGCCGGCACCGAATCAGGTATCGTTTTATAATTCCTGATTTCCTCAAATTTACAACTTCAAGGTACTTACTTTCAATTAGGCACACAGCATTTAAAACTCCAACTCACTGCTGCCCTCTGAGATGCAGGACAATGGGAAGAATCTCAGAAGCACAAGTCGCTGGGGACTGCCACAACCAATTGTAGTACAAATTAATGCACAGAGAGATCAGATCAATTACTGCTCCACGTGGTGCCTTTGCAAATCAACTCATTGAAATGGAACCCCTGTCGCATGTTCATACACTTCCCATACAGCATGAAAGGACTTAAGATACTTTAAACTTACTAAATGCAAATTGCCTGTGCCAAGATTATGCATTTTTTCTTACAAGGGTGAAAATATTTTCCCCACTTTTAACTTTGACATGCAAATATGTACTTGCTAAAACCTTGTTCTTATGCAAACAAGGCAGGTGGGAAATATTTTTACATGTCAAGAATATGTTCCGACTTGGTTTCTCACATTCCCAGAGTTACTTAAAGCTTCCTACTGTGCTCAAATTAATTGTACCTGTTCTCTGCTTACATTTATTTATATGGTATATTTTTCAAGATTACATAAAATACTCTAATTCATGCTTTAGACTAGAATTAGCCTAAATTACAGTTTACAATTTCTGTCTCCTGGGGTGGTGCTCAGGCTGATTCAGGCTGGTTCATGCATGAGCAAATTATTTCTTAAATATGAACTGCAGAAAAAAATAAACTCTTGTGGTTGCTTAGGAACTGCCACAGATACCCAGGTGACAGATGTAGTTTGTACTCCCAGATTACAGGCCTAAGACTCTTTCACACCCTGAAATAACAGTGCTCCACAATCCTACCAAGGCTGTCCTCTGCCAAAGGCAGCAAAGAGGAGGAATAAAAGCCCAAACAAACCACCAAGAGCAACAAATGGAAGCTCGAGCACCAAGACCCACCACCAAACAAGCTGCTACAGAAAGGGCTCCTGAGAGAAAGAAGGGACCCTCCAAGGGCTGGAGGTAGCAATCCCTACAAGCTGATGTCAAACAAGCTCATCTCCACAGCAAAGGGCCTCTGCCATCTACCAACACCCCTCAGTTCCTGAGCCCTCACTGGGAGCTGATCCTGTCACCAGACTGCCTGCTAACTGTCCTCCTGCTGCAATGTCACATGAGCCTCCAGAAAACGGAGTGTGGGCCCTGATCTGCTCAAAATCAGACTGAACAGCAACTTGAGCCCAAGTATTACAGGGGAAAAACAAGCCAGTGTTTTTCCCCATGAACATTTATTCTTCCTCCATCCCCTGTGTCTTCACACAGCAACTGTCTGAGGTAGCTCTGGTATGCTTAAATAACACCACTGCCTCCACCTAATTCCTAGGGAACATGCCAGCAGCCAGCCAGTGAGAGCACTCCATGACATCCTCTGCTGGCACCTGGAACAGGAGATTATGTCTTATTCCCTCCTCCAGGGAGTTTGTTCCTCAAAGCTGGAACAGTTTCACTGGGTTTGCCTGCCTTTTGCAAGTTCCCTCCCCTAGCCAAACCCTCTAGACAGCCTCTCCCTTTTTATTAATTCCCACATCATGAAATGTTGCTTTATTCCTTGTCCAGCTTGTGCAGTAGAGAAGTAAGAAAATCTAATTCTGTATCTGTAAGGGAATGCACTGTACAAGCTCATCATAATCTTTGATTTCTCTTTTTCTAACTCATGGGGCAGACTCAGATCAGGACAAGAGCCTGCACAGCCAAGCAAAGCACAGGTCACCTTTCTCCCCAGTTCTGTCCCTTAAAAAGAAACACACTGAGCCTCAGCACAGGAAAGTGTGTTACCAGTTCACCTTGAAGAACACACTTTTTAAAAGAAAAAATTGTTTTCCAAAGAAAGAAGTTTTTTCCTCTCCATTAATGTTTGTGAACAAAATGCTTGTTTCCAGTGAATTAATTGTCTTGGGGTAGAAAGGGGATTTTTCCTTCCCTCCTTCTGCTTTCACACTGTTACTTTAAAACTGTACATGCACAGAAATAACATTTTTTCCCAATTTACAACATGTAGGAAACCTCAAATTTGGTATCCTGGGAAGGGCTCTTCTGCAGATACAGAAATTGGTCCCATGTCTGCCTTTTAGGGGAGATCTACCCAGCTCACCTGGGTGATCTAGAAAGATGGGTAATTAATGAAGTTAATTGTCTTGTCTGCTCTAGAGTAGGGGCAAGAAGAGAGGAAAGGAGGAGAGAGAGAAAGCAAGAAGGAAAAGGGGCTTATGAGTCACCTTATTCATAGCAAGCAACACAAACCCCTGAATGCAGAGGTCTCTTCTTCACTCAACAGTGAAGGAATTTAATGGTATTTTAATTACAAAACGAATTTTTAGAAGGTGAAAGTCAGGTAAATCCTACTCTGTCTTACTATTTCTGAATTAAAAAATCAGCATTTTCTAGGAAGGAGAACCTGTGCAGGAGGTGCTCTCTTCTCCCAGGGTATGCAGGGTCCCGACTGCTCTTTGCTGGCACCACTGAGACACGAGCGCTTCCCAGGAGCTCCCAAGCAATGCCAAAAATTCCAGGTACACACCTTTCCACCCAGTATGGATGGACTTCAGCACATCCTGCTGAGTCTGGCCAGACCAGTCCCTACTCCTTAAAGCCTCAGTGGGCACTGTGCATCCCTCTCACGTGCTTGGCTTTCCAGGGAAAGCATCGCCAGCTGACCACAGCTGACAGTGGGGCGTAGGCAGCAGGCAGGGCTGCAGTGGGGTTCAGGCAGGGCTGCAGTGGGGTTCAGGTAGCAGGCAGGGCTGCAGTTGCACCTCCTGGGGCTCAGGGCACTGCTGAAGGAGCCATCCCTTCCCTGGCTGCAGCAACCCCTCTCTGGTTGTGGCTCACCTGTGCCCAAGTGCAGCTGATTCAGAAGGGCTCTGAAATGAACCTGATACACAAATTGGACCAGCCTGCTTCTAGAGGGATGCAGTTTGTGCCAGACATCCCTTCTAGTGCTGTTTGTAAGTATATTGATTAAATTAGGAGGCATACATATTCAGTGACATATTCATACATATTCATTGGCTCAAACAAGGGTACTGCATGTAATGTGGTATTTAAAGCAACATGATATCTGATCACAAACTGAATTAACACGGAATGATTTTACTATATAATATTCTAATCTTCCTGCATTTTCAGCTTCATTACCTAAATAATTTGCTCTGTCATGTACCCTAAGTAATTTGAGCTGGCTGCAAATGAGTCGCCTCCGAACACCTGCAGCTCCCCACGCTGCAGTTCCATCGAAGGGAGCGCTGGTGGCAGCACAGCCCTGCCCACCCCATCCCTGCACTCCGTGACCGCCTGTCCTGTCCACCCACACCCTGAAACACCGAAACCCCGTGTGCTTCTGGGGAGCACGGCTGCTTGGGAGACATCGGAGGGCATTTAGAACTCACAGGAAGTGTCTGATCAAGAGCCTGCCCACTCCGTGTGTGAAGGTGTGTTCATTCCATTCACAATCCCCACCATAAAGACATTCTGAGCAGGCCCCACTGAGACTGCAGTGACAGACCTGGAACAAATAGCTCCAGAAAACAACAAAAGAGATTTGTGTCTCATGCTTGGATTTTTCTGGGGTCCAGTAAGGTTGAAATTCCAGCAGAAGCCTTCCCAGCACATGAGATATTCTTCACATCTTCCTTGCTGTTCCAGATTCTCCTCCCTACAGCTGAGCTCAGCTGCACATTGTCCCTCAGGGGGGTATCAGATGGGGAACTTCCTCAGATTTTCAATTTTCACATTTTTGGAACCACTGATGCTCTCAAGCTTGGCTGAAATGTTTTGGAAATGGAGAAGGTTGGGGTAATGGGCAGAAAACCAGACAAACACAAACAACCTTTCCAAGCCTTGTTTCCTTAGGAAATCACACTGGTAATAAAATAAATACTGAGGTTATACTGGTACAAATCCTTTGAAGTCTGTGGGTGTGAAGGGTGGAGTAGAAACGAACATGGCCACCAAAGTATTAATTAAAGGTAAAGTATGAGCAACACCTCAGACACACAAGGCAGAAATGCTGCAATGCCAAGATGAGCTCTGTGGGCCTGGGCACAGCTGGATCCCTCAGCAGGTCACTGACACTGCTCAGCATTCCCAAACGCTGGAAACATTCACATTAAAGGAGATACAGGAGAAATAGCATGGCACCACCTGAGCTCTTCTGGGGCTGGCAAGACGGACTTTGAGGAATCAATATAAATTCCTTCAACTCTGCTTGATTTGGGAACATGGGAGGGAGCAGTGCAGTAAGAGCTCCATATTCCCATGCCAGGACCACTGATGTTTAGGGTTATTGTTTTCCTTTAAGCCACACGAAATTTTACTGACATATATTTTAATTTAAAGAACTACAGCTTTGCTAATTCATGAAGCACTGGCTTCAACAAAGACCCCTGACTGTCTAATCAAAGAAGGCAAGATGGAAAATAGTTTGGGTTTTCTAAAAGGCAAAACTGTTTCAGTGAAGTTGTTGTGGTGAGGTCTCTATTTTTAATGTTGAATTAAAATAGAAAATCACTGTAAACCCTTAATGTAATATCACCATAATACTCTGAATTCCTGTAGAGAAAAATCAAAACTATGTCCCTACACAAACAATGGAGGACTTCTGCAAGTGTCCAGGAACACGAGGTAAAAACTGATCCAGGGTTTCTGGAGGAACTCAGAGATGATATTTGCTCCCTGTCATTCATGTGTACAACACTACAGGATTCTAATTTCCTTCTGTATAACACTCATATACTCTCCACTGCCTTGTCTTTATCTGTGCAGAAATATTCCCACTCTTTCCTGGCTGAGCAATGAATGCACCTGAAAGCGAGATGATTTGATTTTCCTTGTTGAAGGAATGACAGGTAGAGACAACTGCAGCTTGGGACTCTGGCCACATGATTAAACCACACCACAGACCAAACCATAACACCAAAGCACTCAGGTCCAAGCCTGGGCTCAACCAAAACAGCCAGGCCTGCACATCCCCAGGTGTTCTGCTGTCCAGGAGCACAGAGCAGCAGTCCTTGGGACACTCAATCCCTTGGTACATCCGGGGCATGCAATTAACATCTCCCCATTCCACAAAATCTACGGAGTTCCCTGAGCTCCAGCTTTGTTACTGCATTCATGAACTTACCCACAAATAATGAACATGGCAGAAATATACACCCAGAGATGTACAACTGCAACAACTTCTGGGGAGTCCCCCTCTGTCCTTCACAGGCACAACAGATGGACACAGTAACAACACAGCAACCAAACTTTGAGGATTGATGATCTCCACGTGGTCAGAACAGACTTCCCAATTTCATAAACACCAGTCTGTTTCTGCCACGTTTTGGCTTCTCACTTTCTTGGTGGCTCAGGTGCTTATGAATAAACAATTATTTCATTTGTCTCTTCTTCTCTGGTTGAAAATTAACAGGAGTTACACTGGCCACGATGAACACAGCTTGGGGTATAATTAATTTCACCAAGCTAAATGGAATTCTTGTTAAATAAAGCAATTCAGAAAAAGCTTTTCATAAAAGCAAACACAGTGACACTGAAATCTCATGATTCTCTAATGAAATATAGTATGGTTTTACACAAAGCCCTGAACTGCATGTTAAGAAATAGGTGCTACAGAGACTATCATCTCTCTAGTGCTATGCTGTGAGCATGGGAATGCTAGCTGGTGTTTCATTTCCTCTAGCTGTATAAGCAGCATAATCATCCTTTATCTCTACCTGTACCTCCAGCTCCCTCAGATGAGTGGTATTACTGCCGGATCTTGGGCTATCTGTTCATGATCCCAGGGAGCAGGGAGCAGAGCTCCAGCCCCACAAATCTGCAGCGCTCTGCACTGCTGAGAGAGAAGCTGCTACAGAGCTGTACCAGAGCAGTGCTGCTGGGCTGACTTCTATTGCTTTCCTTTTTTACTTTCAAAAACAAAATACAAGTTTTAGGAGCAACATAGGTGTGAGCTATTACCACAGGAACTACCAGCACTGACTTCTGCTGCTCTAATTTCCTACTGCATTTATCCGGCAAGCAGCAAGCTGGGGTTTGTGTGAATCCATCATGTTTGTTTTTACAGGATTCTAGAGCTCACTCATGATCCCAGGGAGCTAATTTCTTCCTACAGATGATTACTAACCTGGAGCATTTGTCAAGACAAACACCTGCAGCAGGACACAAGCACAGTTCTGCTGTGAGCCAACCTGTAGCACTGTGCTGCCCAAACCAGCCAGTGCATATGGCCTGTCAAAGGAAAAGTGACACGGAGAATGGAGCTGGGGACAACACGTGTGCGCACCTCCAGGCAGTCCAAGTGACTTGGGAGGCTCAATCACACTGAGGCTTCTCATAGTCTTTGCCACTTGCTGTTCTCTTGCATTGGGAAAAGCAAATCTACACCAGTTTCTCCTTCCTGGTATCTGTATGCTGATCTTTCTTAATCTACCAGTAATGGAGAGGAAAACAAGAAGTGAAATCTGCAGGAGAATAGGATTAATTTATTTGTTGGTGTTAGCTAGGCAATACTAAATGAATTCTCCCCCTTTCCTTCAAAAATAAACCTGTACTGAAAAGCTTAAATCTATTTGTACTTCTGCCCCATTTCCTAAATCTCTGGAAGAAACTAATAAAGACTTGACTTAAATAAAGTCTTGAAGAAATGTAGCATTTTACAGCAAAAAGTCCAAATTACCTCAACATTTTCTTCACAAATTAAGGCACAGAGTCCCTATTTGATGTAATTTCCTACTCTCAAGTGTTGGACCTGGTCTTTGGAATTTGTTAACTCCAACACTGTCCTCCCATCTTCTTTTCCCTCATTAACTGCACTGGGTTAGGGGAAAATCTGGCATTTCTGTTTATTCACTTGTAGTAGGAAAACAAAGAAGAACTTATCAACCACTCACTAGTGTTAAGCAGCACTTCAGCTACAACACAGCTATCACAGCTCAACAACCTTTCCCCAGTTACTTTTCCAAGGCTGCCAGCAGCCTAAATGCCCGGTTGTGGGCAGGCAATCACTCTGGCCACCATTTCCAAGCACAGTCACAGCCACAGGAGTGCCAGAGGTGCTCAGCTGGCAGCTGAATTACAGCAGCGTTCATTACAGAAAGGTCTTTTGGAACAGAGTAAAGAGTCTCTGACCTCCTTTTATACAACATGAAAGCTCCATAACTGGATTTGTTAAGAAGCTACACACACTTGTGCGATCCATTTGCAAAATTGCATCTCAGTTCAGTGATCTTATTAGGCTGCCTACCAGAAAAGACCAGACCACAGCCACAGGTACCTGATCAAAAAAAAAATCAACAAGGAAACAACAAAACCCAGCCAACCACACAGACCTGAGAAAAAACAATCATTTGCAACATAGTGTCATAATTATTTACAACAAGGTGATAGACCCAGCACCTGAGGGAACTGCAATGATCCTCCAGCACCAAGTGACTGTGGGTAGGCACCACTGCAGCCTCATCACTTGTACAAATGTGCACCCAGCTTTCAGACCAAGCACTAACAATTCCTGACAGGACTCCTTGGGAGGCTGGCTCTGATTAGCAACCCATCCCCAACGCCCACAATGCTTTCCTTGGTACTTTCCATTTGGCCAAGTCAAGTTCCACTTTCACAGCTCATTCCTCGGAGAGAGCACAGCCCTTTGGAAAGAGGAATATGGAACTCACTCAGAAGAGGTGACAAAGCAGTGGGAACCCAAAAAGCATCCTTTAGTGTTTGCCATGATTCAGCCTTATCCTGCTGTCTTGCTGGGCTTCATGGATTTTATAAAGGGTTGGGCCTCTGCAGAATCTGCATGACCTGTCACTGTGCATGCAGAAATGGGACTCTGCACAATTAAGTTAAAGTCAGACAAACATGACTGGTGCAGAAACCACATCCCTACAAGACAGCTGCACTTTGATGAAAAACACTCAAACCCTGAATTTAATTGTAGAATAAAAAGTTGCAGGGAAAAGAAAAGTATTTCACAGAGACTATAAACTCCATCATTCTGACGTGACTACATCTGCATTTTTTAAGATATTTTCTTTTTGGCTGTACACGAATTTGATGTCATTAAAAAGGCTTCCTTTGATGCTGTATGCCAAGAAGAATCATTAGTTTCTCACAAAGGTGCACTCTAAATGTCTAGTTTAAATTTTCATTTTCGGATGATTCATCTGAGAGATGAACAATAACAACCAAAACCAACTCCAGAAGTCTAAACAGTAAAAAGCCTTTTAGCTGCACTCACTCATTTATTAACTCCTTCCAACACCTCCTCCCTGCATTCATCACCCAGCAGCCAATACTGAGTGTGAATTCTTCAACTCCATCTGTGATTTATGGCTATTGCAAGCAAACCACAA
Organism: Pycnonotus jocosus; assembly: GCA_013400435.1. NCBI lineage: Eukaryota > Metazoa > Chordata > Aves > Passeriformes > Pycnonotidae > Pycnonotus > Pycnonotus jocosus. The sequence goes on along the minus strand of VWYP01009979.1, from coordinate 79,353 downwards.
CCAGATTCCCTCAAAGCTCACACAAGAGGTTCTCCTGAAGTCCACACTCTGCATCTCTCTAGCCTGACACAGGGTCACTTGTTTTTAATACAAAGATGTTTTCCACTACCATTATTTCCAGTGTATGCGTGTGGTTTTGTCACAGCTCCTCTTCCTGAGTCCTCTGCAGAGGTCATCAGAGGATGACCAAAACTGAGGGACACCAGAAGCAGCCACATCCTCAGCTGCCCCTCTAGAAGAGGGAGCACAAAACAGATTAACTATACCCATATTCCCTCCATTTCAAATAAAATATTACTGAAATTCAAAACCTAGCAGTGGTTTACAGCTGATGAATGTTTCCTGATACATATTAGGACACCAGCAAATACAGACATTTGAGAAAGCTCATAGCCCTTTTTATGGCAGAAGGTCAAATCTCTGCTGAACAAATACACTTGTTTTCATGTCCTCATTCAGCCCCTGCCCCACCTCAGAGGGAGCAACATTAGCATGTATGTGGGATCAGAAGGATTCCTCAGATGTTCTCCTGGAAAAGGGCACAGGAAGAAAACACCATGGCCCATCCCCAAAAACTGCACCAGGGAGAACACACAAGATACTATCACTGGAGATGGAAATCTTACAGGCTCTGGCTTACAACAAAATAAATGCACCATCAGTCTATCAAACAGCTTCAAAAATATTTCTGTCACAGGCAAAGCTTTATTCCCACACATTTTCTTCAAACCACACATTACAGTGATGTCTCCCACCAACCATGCTCACACTATCTCCCTGGACTTAGCTTTGTTTCTGAGCCTCTTTATACCCTCACGATGTCTATATTTGATATACTCAGTGTTTGAAAACCATCTTCATTTCATGACAAGGATCATGAAAGAAAAAAATGTAGCTGCCCACAAAAACGGTTTAGAAAATTACAAGCTTGTGGAAAGAAAAGGTCTAGCAGAAGCTCTTCCTTTGCCACAATCAGATTAGGTGCTACGACCTTCATTAAAACCCTTTCTGCCTTCTCATTTCATAGCATTTAATTTCCTGCCTTTTGATGATTAAACTAACTGAAAGGTAGTAGATAAAGCAAGTTTGCTTGCTGTTCCAAACAGATATATTAATGCTTTACGCTTAAAAAGCTTTCAAAGTGTCTTCAGAGGCTGATTAACAAACACTGTACATAAACCCACGTCTGAGGTCAGACTGTGGCAGCAGATATGTGACTGAAACTTACTCCAGCAACTCTATTCAAGGCACAGGATACCTCCACCGCATACATTAAGGAAGCTTAAAGTTAAGCCTCGCATATTTAAACACTAACAAAGTCTACTTAATGGCAGTCTTCAAAATGACAGTGGCCTCCTAATCTGCTGCAGATAAAGAAGTGCCAAGATTAATGATTACATAAGTGCATCGCAGAGCCCAGAAACAATAATCAGCTCTTCTGTTGTTATTTGTGTACAAAGGCTATTAGAGTCATCTGACATTCCAAAATCCAATTTAAAGTTGTTAAACCCCTTTCACGTACTTATTTGAGGGTGGAAAACCGAGAGGTTCAAAAAGGGAAAGGAAGGGTTTGATTTCCTAATTCTTTTCCCCTTACTGATTTTGCTCTAAGCCAAATCTCTCGTTAAGAATTGCAAAAAAATTATAAGCTTTTAAACAATGCCTGGAGTAACCAATATTGCTGTTGAAGGAATAATACCAATAAAACCTTAACATGCTTAGATGGCATAATTTAAAATAATGACTACAAGCAAACTAAGTAACCATTGCACAGAAAAAGACCCCACTGAATTGAGGGTGTTGCTGACGTTGTCTGTACAACTCTGACAATCTTCAGCAAAGCCGGATGAGCAAAGGAAGGTGCTCAGGCAGCGAACAGCCATCCCGGTGTGTTAAAGGACTCGGCGGGAATTCCTCGGCTGGGTTAACACAGGCACGGCAGCATCTGCCAGAGACCGGCCTGCCCTCTGCAAAGCACGGCACAGAGCCGACTGCAGCCTCTCTGATCACCACACCAGCAACTGCTTTCCCAAAAAACACCTTTAAAATTCCAAACAATCTTCTTTGTTTCTGACAGGTTAGAAACAAGATGAACAAGCTGTCTTCTCCTGGTTGCCACATTTGTCCCTCCCGGCAGAGAAGGGGCCGGGCGAAGGTGGGATTGCTGCCCTGGGAGCCGCCAGTGCCGCAGAGAAGGAAGGGCTCGGTGCCGCCGCTGCCTCTCCGGGGAGCCAGACACTGCAGCCCCGCATGCTGAACTCCCCGCTGCCTTCAAAATGCTCGGGAAGGCACGCTGAGGCAGCCCCAGTTCTCACACAGGGTGGGAATGGCAGACAGAGGCAGGACCAGCTGCTCTGACTTCTGGCGGAGGGCAGTGAGTGGGCCCGCAGAGCCCAGCCTGTGGGGAGAGGGCTGGCCGGGAGCAATGAGCCCCGGAGAACACGGTTTGTCCCCTGCCATGAGCCCGGAGAACACGGTCTGTCCCCTGCAATGAGCCCCGGTGAACACGGTCTGTCCCTTGCCATGATCCCCGGAGAACGCGGTCTGTCCCCAGCAATGATCCCCGGTGAACACGGTCTGTCCTCTACAGTGAGCCCAGAGAACACGGTCTGTCCCCTGCCATGAGCCCCGGAGAACACGGTCTGTCCCCTGCAGTGAGCCCCGGTGAACACGGTCTGTCCCCAGCAATGATCCCCGGTGAACACGGTCTGTCCCCTCCAGTGAGCCCGGTGAACATGGCCGGGGTCCGTCACTCAGGGCAGCCCCGAGACCGAAGGGCCAGCGCTGACAGCACAAGGCAGCTCCCGAGGGTCCATCCCAGACCTGTCCGCTCCCTCCCCGCAGCCGACAGCAGCAGCAGGGCAGCCCGAGTATCTGCTACAGCAGAAAAGAACCATTGTGGACTACGTGCAAGTTCTTTCTTAACAGCTACAAAGTGCTTTTCTAGTGTAAAGGCAATTAAGTGATAACTGCATCTGAGCAGAGGGTATTCAAAATGCTAATACCCCCACCCAGATAAGTCGTCAACTTTGCCTGCTTATTTATCTCCAGCTCTTAGAAATTATTGCCATGAATGCTCCACTGCCTTCTCCCATTATCTTTGCAATCCCGCTCTTCCTCACAAAAAGGCAAAAAGCAGAGCACGTAAGAGCTGCACCATCCCGACCACTCTGGGGAGTAAAGTGATACAAGCACAGAAGTATCGGCTGATCTACTGCAGCAAAGCTACTGCCATTTCCTGCAGTTCCAAAGTTTGTTCCGCTTTTCAGCTAACCTAGGGAGGTAAGAAAATCTGCTCTGCCATCAGAGGCTCACATACTCAAAATAACAGCAGTTTGCATCATGAATTATCTAACACCATTTACCACTCGAGGAAAAGAAAATCTATCCTGTTTGGTGCTGTGCCATTTGGCCACCAGACTCCAGAATTTTAATGTCTGTTATCTTTGCAATGGAAATAACACAATGCTGGTCTCGGATATCTAGCTCGAAGATGGTTTCCTTACCTCAACACAAGACATCTTGTGTTATGTAAGTCTCTGGTCACATGTGTTACATGTTTTCCAAGGGAAAAAAGCCCACAAAAAAACCGGGAAACTCACTACTAAAACCAAAGGAACTTGATGGAACTTACCATCAATACCTATATGAATGCCTCAGTACTTTTGTTTATGAAATTCACAAAATTGCAAACTGGCCATCAAAAAAATTCCCCCAAACAGGAAACACTGGCACCTTTTTCAAACAAGTCTGACAGTTCAGTAAAGAGAACACAATCCTGTGACCCACAGAACTGGGCAAAATACAAGTATGAACAGGAGAACACAGAGTAAGATTGTTGATTCAAGTGTTGCTAAGTGCTTTTGACAGATTAAAATGAAAAATCCAACTCACTTCACATGGCTAATACTATGTTCTAAAGGCCAAATCACTCAAAAGAGGTAGAAGCTGGCAACTAGTGAATGTCAATTTGTGTTCTCCCCCAAAAAAGGAGGCTTCATAAAAATCTGGAGAAAATAATAGAAACAGCACCTGTATTACTGCTATCATTTCATCCAAAGACAATCCAAGCCAGTTCATGAGCTAAGCTTCATTTTTGTCAAGACAAGAAAACCAGAGCTGTAACCAGAGCTGGATGAAGCCATAGAATAACTTACCAAGTGATGAACACAATCTCTCAGCCCTTTTCAGACAGTCTTTACCCATCACTCCTGCTGATGTTTCTTCCTATGCTCATGTTCTGAACACATCAGAAAACAGACAGCAACGAACAGGCAACTCCAAATTTTGCTGGGGTTTTCACACTGTACTATTTCAAAAGGCTCACAGAGTTACTGTACTGTCCTTGATAAAGACCCAAACCATTTAACCACAACTCCCCCCATCCTACTCTCTGAAGAGTACTTGCAGCATAACTTTGATTATCCAAAGCTCCCAGGGGACAAATGGAAGCAGAGATAAGTGGGGGAGCAGCCAGAGGTCTTCTGAGAATAATGGAAGTGAAAGGAGAGGAAACGAACTCCACAAAGAACTGTTGGCTCAGCTCAGCCCTAAAGTTTCCCTGTTCCTGAATGGAGCATTCATGAAATAAAATAAGCTCCTTTAAGCAAGCACTCCAAATGATTGTAAAAACCATTTGACAAAGTGAAGAATTATTGTTCACTTTGATACTTGACTCTCCAGAGAGAGACAGGTATTGTTCTTACTGTAGCAATTTCTTAACCAGGGGTACAGCTGTAGCAATGCTCCTAGTAGTGCCTCAATGGTTAACAAGTCTTTCCAAAACTGTCTTTCCAAATTCCCTAAGTATATTTGGAAAATGTTACTAGAAGAAGTTCCAAACTGAGTAAAAAGTACAGATTTATTACAAGCCTAAATGTGGGGGGAGAATATCCACACAGAAGAAATCTGTTTTGGGAGTTGTGAGTGCTTCACACAGAAAGTACAAGTTTTTATTTATATTACTGCAGCACAAGTTAATGCCAATTAAGTAGGAGAGTCACTTTGGATTTAGCACAGAACCTGGCCCAGGGCACTGGCACACAGAATAGAAATAAATACTAATCATGCTTGCTCACACTGAGAGGATTAGATAACTACAGACGTAGGAAATTAAAACCACAACAAGATGACCCCATGCTCATGATTTCCCTGTTGTAGCAGATCAGTCAATATGAATAATCGACAATGTAAATTGAAATCCTCAGATAAAAATAATGGTTTTACCACTTTATTTCTCTTCACTTGCACATAAATTGAGTTAACTATCTCTGACAATGCCATGGTTTAATATTCTAAACACACTATCTCCTTTAACAATGCCTGGAATAGAAACAAGCTGCTGAGCCAGATCCTCAAGGGTGAAAATCAACATTGCTACACTGACTTCAGTGGAAGCACATTGATCTCCACCAGCTAAAGCTGTGGGCCCAAGTGGGCAATTAGGTTTCTATTATATGCTAATTTAAATAATGTACCACAGAACATTTGCTGTACAATAAGGCTAGTCTACATTCTTCTGTGGAGAAGGGCGAGCATTTGCTGTGGCATGATGAGATTTACAGATTCTGGTTTCAAAGAGCAGGATGAAGTTTCGGTATAAACTACTCTTCATAATGACATTTTTAAACCTGCAATTACTCATACTATGCTCCTTTAGGAAGCCTATAATTATTTGGTAAGTTCTTACCAATGTCTAGTCTAGATCATAATTGCTAATACTGCCTCCTTCAAAGGAACTAGTGACTATGTTAAAATCTGGTTTTTGTTAGGTTCCTGCTACACAAAGTGGCTGTGCTCTAAATGTTATGATCTGTGTTCAGTTGAGGAAGAAAATCAAATGGATTTATGCCCCAATCTTGAACCTTTGAACAAAGGCCTGAACAACAACAACAAGAAAAACCCAAATACAACAATCCCACACGTTTCTTTTGAGGCTTCTGAGGTGGCTGGGTTGGAACAGGGGCTGTGGCTGGCACAGGTCAGAGTTTTTTTACAACAGAAGTTTATGGCTGATGGCAGAGGACCATCTACAACATCCTCTCAATTTCTTCAGCCAGGACTCACACTCCAACCACGAAACAAGAAAGCAGAAAAGTTGGGGAAAAGGGTTCAGCAACAAAGATGGCAAAAAAGAAAATTCAGGGGTCATGGGGCAGTTCAAGTGAAAAGGTTAAAGAGATGTTAAACAGCAGTCATTAAAAGATGTTTTGCTCTCTTCTGCAGCAATTTTTAAAGTACGTGAATTCCTTTCAGTCTCCTTTCAGATGTCATTGGCACCCTTCTCCCTGCCTTAGTCATCAACAACCAAGTTATTAGCATGCCAAGGGCGCTGCGTACATCTTTGTGGACTTCTGATGTAGTCAGGAGGAGGGCATCATTCCACAGTTACAGGTTCTCCTACGCTGCAGTCCTCAAACAAAGCAGCAGCATTGGGCACTTTGTTTTCAAAGCTGGATGTTCACCTCAGCACAGCAATTGGGAACCCCTCTGAACATCCCTTTTGAGAGAGGGATCAGCAAAATAGGAAGATTCTCCCCATGTGCCTGACTCCTGTGAAAGTCATGGCAGACAGGCTCCACCTGAAGACCAAAATCACACACACAATCCCAACTGGTCTTCTTTTCTTTGGAACAACTCAGGGCAGAAAGGCAAAGCAACGTGGGCTCACGTAGGTCAGCGTGGTGCAGGGTGAGATGAGGCATTACTCCCTTTACAAACGTACTTATCCTGGTATCTGTGCCTCTTCTCTGATTGCATTTGCAACTACTCAGAAAGAGTTTCATTTCAAACAGAAAAAGGTTATACAGAATCAAGCATTTTTAATGATAGCAGCCACACAAAAAAAACCCTAGCCATGCAGGGAAGACGTAAAATGTCCCCAGAGCAAAGACTGATCCCAAAACGTCCTCAGTGTTCTGGACACAGTCTGTCCCTGTGCTTTGGTGGGCTCTGCAAACATGGGGAAAACTCAGCATGCATTGAGCACTCCAGAGAAAGAAGGAGGTAGAACTTATCTTGGTTAAGGTTTTCATGAACTTGACCCCACTAACTCCACAAGCATTTTGGCCAGCAAAAACCTGCAGTCACTGAGCAGAGCTGGCCTCGCCTTGCCTCCCTCTCCCCCCTTCAGTGGTGCCTCCACAGCTGCACTGTGTGAGCCAAGTGAGGAACGACTCAGGTTGAAACTGTTCTTGGGGGATTAACTTTAACCTGAATCAGTTTCCTGACTTAATTCCCCACGTGACAGCAGAGATGCTGCTTGTGCTCACACAAGGGAGGGGTGCATTTGTTTGGCAATGCCAGCTTATGGGAGACTAAAATACACACAGGCCTAAACTCTTGGCCAGCTAAATCAGTCCGAGGAGATCTGGGGTAGCAGGCAGAAGGACAAGGAACACTGGGCTGGTTTTCCAAGAAACAGAATAGTCTGTGAATAAGTCATTGGTTTCTGTGGCCAGTATTGCTGTGAATCTTTAAGCAAGTCACTTATTTGATGTGTCAATTCCTCAGCTGTGAAACGAGGACAACGCTTTCTTACCTCACCAGAGTGTCGTAAGTTGAAAATTAATGACTGAGGCACTTGGGCACTCCGGTGCTGAAGGCCAAGGCAGTCTGCAGCTACAAGAGCTGAGTGATTAGTGACAGGGAGGGGCTAAGGAATCAACGTATTATTTTTGGTGGACTGTTTCCTTAGAGGATAAATGAGAGTAACTGCTACTTATTTGATTGCAAGGAATTGAAAGAGCTCTCTGTAGCTCCCTCGTGGGTGGACACCTAAACAATTAAATAGCCATGACCTAATTTTAGTCAGAAACCTTATGTCACAAAGAATTTACAGGGAGGCGTCTTCCGTATGTGCAAAAATAATTGCGCTGTGCCAATGTGCTAATTTAGCTGTACAACATTTAGGGATAGACTGTATCCCATTCTCCTTCCTCATATTCCCAATTCCAAAATTTCTGACAAGAAGAGAGAAAACCGCATGATACAAAATATCATGGGATTAGGACTGAAAGAAATTCTGTGAAGACATTGCTTCCAGCATCAGCATAATGGAATCAGTTCAAGGAAAATTTACATAAACAGAAACATGAGGGTGGTAGATAACATTATAATCAAATTCACCTTTTGTGTGATAGAGATGATGGAATTTCACCCAGCAGGTTTTATATGATGCCCATATCGACCAGCGATACTAGAAGGCACTTCTTTTTTAAGTGCCATAATTATGCACACAGAACCATCAAGTGATAGAAAACACATCCTGATTCTACAAGAAGTTGCTCCAACAGCTTGTTTTCCTCACAGTTACAACCTGTCCTTTCCTTCCAGCCTGAATTTTCCTGCCTTCCTTCAGAAGCATATGGGAAACATTTCTTCCGTGCAGGCTAGCTCAGGATTGCTACTACAGGATTGAAAAATGTGATTCCAAGTCACTGTGCTTTAACGAGGATGGTGTGTGTGAGCCACAGAACCATCCCAGAGTCAGGCACACACTGAACTCCTGTAAAATGTGAGAACCTGCTGAACACACCACCAGTTAAATGATTAAACAGCTTCACGAAGCTGGGCACATCCTTTCTGTAATTCAGTTCATACCTGTAGAACATCAGGATTAGAGGCTTCCTATCCGTGAGGATCTATTAAATGCCATATTGCGCTTGGATACATGAATAGGAATAGAAGCCACATAAATACTTCAAGTGGTAAACAGTGTTTCAAGTCTTACTGAGCTTATTATGTCTCAAGAGCTCATTATGTCCTTGCTAGATTAGAAGCACATATTCAAAAACAAACACAAACCTAAGGAAAACAAGAATTCCCAAAGACAGCTTTAAATTGAAATACCAGCCTCAGGATTTTTCGCTCCTGCCTTATGATTTTGAGGCATAAGGCTGATATTCTAAAAATCTCTGGAAAGGGTTAACACTCAAATTCTGTTTCCTTAGTCCTTTGGGTGAGGGCATCGGCCATAAATAGCAATTATTATGAAGCTGTACCACTGAGTTAAAAAAAAAAAAGGCAACAACAGAAAGTGAAAATCTTGCATTACTGAAATACAAGACAGACCACAATGTCTGCAGCCAGCCTGGCACCTTGCACTCAAAGCAATGGGAATTTTGTTGGACACGTCCAGGATGGGACTGAGTGCACCCTCAGCTAGTTTGCCAATGACACCAAGCTGTGCAGAGCAGTCCAGCTTAGAGCCTCTGGTATTCAGGACCTGGAGCCTCTGGAGCAAGGCCAGGAGCCCATGGAGATGCTGCCAGGGCTGGAACAGCTCTGCTATTGAGACAGGCTGGGAGAGCTGGGGCTGATGAGCCTGGACAAGAGAAGGCTCCAAGGAGACCTTAGAGCACCTTCCAGTGCCTAAAGNTGGTATTCAGGACCTGGAGCCTCTGGAGCAAGGCCAGGAGCCCATGGAGATGCTGCCAGGGCTGGAACAGCTCTGCTATTGAGACAGGCTGGGAGAGCTGGGGCTGATGAGCCTGGACAAGAGAAGGCTCCAAGGAGACCTTAGAGCACCTTCCAGTGCCTAAAAGGGGCTCCAGAAGAACTGGAGAGGGACTTTGGACAAGGGCATGGGGTGATAGCACAAGGGGGAATGGCTTCAAACTCAAAGAGGAAGGTTAGATCTGATTGTTGGAAGGAATTCCTCCCTGCAAGGGTGGTGAAACCCTGGCACAGGGTGCCCAGAGAAGCTGTGGCTGTCCCATCCCTGGAAGTGTTCCAGGCCAGGGTGGATGGAGCTCTGAGCAACCTGGGATAGCGGGAGTGGTCCCTGCACATGGCAGGTGCTTGCAGTGAGTTGGTTTTTAAGATGCCTTCCAACCCAGGCCATTCCACAATTGTATGAATGTAAAAGTATTACTGGCCTTCCAAAGAAGGAGGCTGTATGGGCAGAGAGTTAAGTGTCCCATAAATTGTCCCAAGACTCAAATCCTCAGCATTGCATCTGCTTTTCTTCAACTATTTATTTTCTGAATTTGTGTGGTTAGGCAATGAAATGTGAATCTCTTGATTCCTGGCTTCTTGTGTGGCCCAAGCCACGTCCCTTAAGCTATGCTTCAGTCCCCTACTTGTGAAACAGGTAAAACACATCCCTCAGTGATGTTTTATGCATAAATTAACTCATGGAAGCCGGTTTTTCAAAGAGTTCACTAATTAACATTATAGACAACCCTACAGATAAAGAGATTGTCAGAGAGCTCTGTCTGGCAGCCCTGGCCCAGGGAAAAAGCACATTCCAGAAGTGATGATACAATCTGCATACAATTCCAGAAAACCAAGTTTACTGAATTCCACAAAGTGGAGGTTTTTTTAAGACTCTCTACTTCTTAGTAACACAGCATAAGGATTTCATACAATGCAGGACATCTCCTACATTTAGTTGTACTTGGAATGAAATGTCATCATCACTTTCCACCACAATTTGTATGTGCCATCTTGACACTCTTTCACTGCAGAAATTCTACAACATTTCACAAACATTTACATTTACAACAAAGACTTCAAAGGTAGAAGCTCTATTTTTCACAAATATACATGTACAAGTTGCTGGAGAATGTAAAGACAGTTCTACAAATGCCACATTGATTATCCTACATTTCCAGATGTAAGCTCAACAGGGCAGATTATCTATTTTTCTGTTTATATGGTGTCAAGTGCCTTGCTTGTGCGTAGAACAAAGTCCACCAATAACTTTATTTTTTAGTATTCATAAACCATTACATCATCTAAGTACAAAACTTGGGTACAAAATAAATTAAATAAAATACAGTTTTCATCCTAGGATGACCAGAAACAGACTAGAAAGAGAATCAAGCATTACTAATCCTTTTTCTGCCTACACTGACTAAAGAGGTAAGGTGAGAAGGGACTAAACCACAAATGTGAGCTGTTTCTTTCCTTTTCTTCAAATGGTACAGGATATAACTCGACAGATTTACAGCCTTCACTATCACGCAATTTACTCAACCTAGAAGTCCAAAACCTTTTAAAATCAGGTCATTTTAAAAAACACATCAATTCAAACTGTCAATATTGAAAGACAAACAAGAGAAAGTTTTTACTAAGTCTGCAATTGCAGTTTTCAGGAGCTAAAGCAGGAGCTGAAATATACTTTCAAACAACAGCTGAATTTCTGTCATGAGTTATCACCTAGCCCACACAGCAAACACTTGTAGTTTTCTTTGAAACACACGAGCTTACTGATTACAGAACTAAATAACAATTACTGCCTTGATTTTAAGACCATAATCCAGGATTGGAAAATGGATTTGCACTGTTGCTGTGCACCAGTGAATTCACTTGCTTCATTTCCAGTTTTACAACCTGACCATTTCTCTGTAAGGCAAATAGCTGAGCAGTGAGACCAGTTGATGACAATTCTCAGAACATAGATAACAAACTATTTTTTTTAGCTTCTCAGTCAAAACTCAGGTGAATTTCATCTTTGTCTGTCTGGTGTTTACTTATAAATGATGTAATTAATCCATCAAAAGCTCTGTTGCAATTCAAAATCAGCACGCACAACTGTTGTCATTAAGTTTATTTAAAAATAAATTGCCTATGATTTCATGACCAAGTAACTAATCAACACCACCACTTTTCTAAAACACAGACTCAACTCCACATTGTGCAGTGTTACATAAGGGGAGGGCCTGCCTGTTCCTTCACACTTCGGGCCCAGGATGGACAACTGGGAGCTGAAACACCACCAGGGCTTCCCTTGTGGCTTCCCACAGTCCTGCACTGGAAGGTGGCCAGCTCCAGCCCCATCAGGGGCACTTGATCAGCTTTACACACAAAACAACACAAGGGCTACCACAAGAAACAGAGCCATTACAACACTGCAACTTTTTTGTGTCATGGAAGAGAGAAGTGCTCCTTGCCTTAACAAACTAGACTTGCCATTGCTAAATTAAACTAAATTAAAACATCCATATTGGAAATATTCACTAGTAGGGCACCAAAGCAGCAATTAGAAGCTCTGAATTCCTCCCAGTGAGGCAACAATAGTAATTTTTTAACTCATTCAGCTCTTTTGCACTGGTCTTACTGAGATTAGTAACAGGAAATTTTTGACCAACATTTACATTGGAGTGGAGACAGCAGGAAAGAGCCAGGCAGAAACTACAGTCACGATCCAGAGCGACAGGGCAAACACAACTCTTATGTGTGTGGCTGCCTGAGTCAGAGGGGTTGAAAAACATGTATTATCAATCTTCATCTCTGCCCCTAATATTTAAAATCTTTCCCAAACTGAAGAGAGCAGTTTGAGCCCATGCAAACCAAGGATTACCAGCCCCTATCTATGGCAGAGATCCTCTGAAATTGGGTGTTACTCAGGAAGAGCAGTGGGAAGGTACAGGACTGCCACTCCTAGGTTGTACCTGTCTCAAATATATTCTCAGAGTTTTTACCTTGCCAGAGAGGGGAAAAAAAGCCAAGTCAGGCCAGCAGTGGGGTTGTGACAAAGCTGGGAAAAAGCAGTTGTGGCTCCCACCCTCTGGTGCTGGGAGAAGGGAGAAGGACCCTCCCTGACCCCAACACACAAACCCCGTGGTGGCCCTGCAGTCCAGGAGCCAGCCTGGCAGGGGAGGGCTGGCAGAGCTCTGCAGAGAGGTAGGGATGATCAAGGAATAGGCACTGACTCACTCGGTGTGATTTATTGCCAGGCACTGTTCCCAAATGAGTTAATAAAGTTGCAGCCAAATAAATGCACATCCCTTAGGTCTTGTCTTTGTTCCAGCACAGCCAAGACAATTGAGTATTATTTTCAAGTAAAACTAGAATGAGATTCTAGACAATATTTCTACCACAATTAATATTTATGTTTCACTGTTCTATTTCACAGCACTGCCAACCCTTGAGTATTTAATAAAAAAAAAGGGCACAAACCAAGAAAGAAGTAAGAATACACAGAGACACAGAAAGCCGTAAGATTTTTGACGACTATTTTTTAATGGTTCTATTTGGGTTTTAGTTTATTTGGGGTACTTTTGGGTTTCAAAAACAACAGAGAAGCACTCCATAATCACCAGACTCAACTGAAGCAAGATGCCAGTGTAAAACCAGCTAACTCAAACAGTCCCTGGCAAAGCTCTATGTGAAGGTCTAGAAACACAGAAACAAAGGAGGTACAAAGGAATGATGAGTGTGAAGAATGGGCTTTCCCTGGTATTACCCACAGGTAGTTTCTGAATCAAGTCTGGAGATTCTTTTGTGTGAAAAAGCAGATAAGCTGCATATTAGATACATACAACCACAATATAAATATTAGCTATATCCATGATTAAAACCACCAGGAATATTTTCAAATGATAGCAGAGAATCAGCTGTATCCATCTGTTTCCAAAAGACAGAGCTACACAAAATCAGAAGAGTGGGGCAGAAGATGGAAACACATGCTGAAGCATGCAATTTAAAAAGGAAAGAGTTTTCCAATATGAATTTTTCTTCTGCAGGAGTGGCAAATTATTTTAAGTCAGTAGTTTGTCAAGAACATGCAATGAATTAATGAAAAATCATTTGAGCTACTGGACTTTCTTAGATGTAGTGATTTTTAATGATAGGGGTGCATGAGTTTTGGGACCACTGTCCTAAGCCACCTGATACACCATAAATAACGTGGCTATCAGTGTTAGCAAACATGCCAGCACTGGGCTCTCCTCTTGCAGATAACGTCAGCAGGAAGGACAGCAGGAGAAGCCTATTCACCACTGTTGCTTCAGTAGAGCTGAGGAACCAGAGTTTGGGATGAGACTCATACATAAAGTGTTTTATGTAAAAAATGCAGACAAAAAGAGGGTCCCCGTTCCAACAATCTTTAATGAAGGTACAAAACCGTATCATCTTTTGCATTTTCCTTGTTTCCTACTATTTAATTCCAAAAGCGTTGACCAGCTCACTCCACTGTAATTCTGGTTCTATATTCCTCATGCGTGATTTAAGCAATGTCCACTGTGTTTTGCAGAAGGACTTAAGAGTAAGTCCAGACAGCTTTCTTGCTTCATGCTAGTTCATTTCAATACACTCAAATCTACTGGGCAGTCTACAGGCATCACAGAGCTTTCTTTGAGACTTTCCTAAAATCGAGCTTGTGGTTGAATTCTGGTTAATCACGCTGGTAACCAGAACAGTTTACGGATGTTTAGGGAGCTCATGATGAACAATTAAATGTTTCAGATTCTGCAGCAGCTCGGCAGGGTAATTCCACATCTCTTCCCTCCAACACAGCAAATCTGAGAACATCAGTTTCTCCTCAGGTAAAACAACAAACAGGAACAATTTAAGTTTCCTGAGGGGTGTCCCTGGCACAGAGTGCCACAAGGTGCTAATGAAGTCACAGGTGTTCTGGGGGTGGTGGGCAGGAAGCAGAGCTCTAAGAGACCAGACGTGAATTTTGGTAGATGGAAAAACAATTAAAAGTCCAGATGGAGAGACAGGTTCTTCCAGCTGTCATGACCCTCTGGTGTTCTTGAAACTATTCCAGAAGGCTACTAAAGGACTCAAGGTCTCTTGAAGAACCAAGAGTGCAGTGTTAGAAGAGCACAGCACAGAGGTGTCCCACGGGGCTCTTTCACCCTGATCTGAACCAGGTGGTTACAAAGGGCCTAAAATGCAGAGTCGTGTTGTTACCCCTCAGTACACTGATAAAGAGATGAAATAAGGCACTGGCAGCTTGCTTTCAAAGGACAGTGAAAGAAGAACACAAGAAAGTGCATTAGAGATGAAGAACGTTAACATGAAGGAGAAGAAATGAAAGTAACGAAATGAAAGAAAAGAGAAACTAGAGAGCAAAGGAAAGAGGATCAGGCAATTACACAGCACTTCAGCAAGGTGACAGCTCTGCATACGATCAGCCTATGTGATCCCAGGGCAATGTGAATTCCAAGAAGGAAAATTCTTGCATCCACCTACATGGAATAGCCAAAATGGAAAGATAAAGATGGAAATGGCATAAGTACCATGCTCCAGCCTAAAATATATACACACTATTTCCCAATCTGTCTTTGGGAAACTGCGACGAGCAATGCTCAGGTTTATCATGTCCTCTAACTCCTAGAAACACAAAATCTTATTAATAAGGTGTAATGAGCAGGCTCACAGAAACAGCACTAAAATTTTGGTTTGTTTTTTGTTTTGGTTGCATCTTGATTTCACTTTTGATGACTGGGTAGCACTCGATCTAAAGTTTCACACTATATATACACATACACACACGATAAGAAGTCAAAGATCTAAGTTTTCTTTTTTACCTTAGGTTGACTGCAATAAGCCACTTTTTCAACTGAACATACATCAGAAGAAATTTACCTTGAAAATTTACCAATTTGACGAGAGCTAATGGATTTACAACGAAGAAACAAGNCTGCAATAAGCCACTTTTTCAACTGAACATACATCAGAAGAAATTTACCTTGAAAATTTACCAATTTGACAAGAGCTAATGGATTTACAATGAAGAAACAAGTTGGTTTTTTTTCTGCACAAACAAGTAGGGTCACTGCATGGCCAGATTTTATTGCAAAGACCTTAACATGATAAAAGCAAAAAGCAATAACTGTGTTAATGTCTGTTCAAAATGAAATGTCTTTGCAGTATAGCAATGCAGTATCTAGCTTCTGTTCATCTCTTGGATTAAAACACCAACCAACCCAACAAACCCCTAAACTCACTCTTCTCAGTTTAAGAGGCCCAAAGCTCCTTCACAAAACAATTGTCACTTTTATATAGGGTTAGTTGATGGATTCTCTCTCCTTTTTTTCAATGAGCTAAATATAATTAATGACTTCAAAATGGAATTAGTTCAACAGCATTCCGCTGAAAGCATTTATTTATATAAATCCAGTTATAAACCATAACTCAAAGGCATATCGTAAAGAAATTTACTTGAGTGAAAATTCAAATAGCAGCCTTCTATATAAAAGTGGTATTAAAGCTTACACATTAGTACAGTCAACATAAATTCTGATTTTAACAGGCTTGGATAAACATATAAATTTTGGCTCAGTGAGTCTGCTTTGGCTGTCAATACTCTGAAATAGATACAAGCTTTAACAAACCTCTAATTCAAAAGCCCATTACTGTACCAACTGAAATGGAAAGACTCCAGTATCAAAGAGGAGTTCTTCCCCACTTTCATAGTATTACTTCTGTAAGACATCAATTGATCTGCAGCCCTTGAAAGAAAACAACTCGCTTCCCTCTCCTGGATAAAAGTCAGAGCAGTTTTTTCATCCATCACAGCGTAACAGCATCAAAATACACCTTTTGCATCTGCTTAAAACAAGGAAAAAACCACCCTGCAAATCACAAAGACATTCCGTGACATGTCAATTTACTTTTTCTGACAGATTCACTACAGAAAAAAAATGTTTTCATTAAAAAACCTAAATGAAGATTTGTTTAAAGCAGACAGTAAGAGAGAAATTATGAAAAAGAGCAGGAAGAATTTATCCACATGTACATATTGCTAATATTATTCTGAGGTGCTCTGCCACTTCATAAAGAAAACATGGAGAGATTCCTGCATCCAATGTCCTGAGATTTAATAAACTGCCAGACTGTTGGTTACTTAATGACTAATAACATACACAACATTTAGCAGCATCTGATAAATTGTGTAACCAACATAATTTACCCTCTCTTAACATTAAAACCAGTTACTGTTAATAAATAATGTCTTAAAACATTTGGGTGGGTTCTTTAATTCAAATGAACAATGTATTTGGAACCACTGTGATGGCATTAATGGGCAGGTAAACAAATACATGCTTATTTTCATTCCTGCTGATACGGTCTCTTTTAGAATACAGTCCTTTGGTTTCCTGTGTTCTGTTGCTACATGCTCTTTTCCCCGAAAAACACCACAGTATTTAAACTCAGCTGCCTTTTTTTTTGTACGGGAATGTTTTTTATTCTTTCAGGCCATGCTAAATCCCCTTTGATTAGCTTGTTCAATTATCTGATCTCATAATGAAAATGGTATGATTTTGAGTAGCAGTAACAAGCACAGCTTCACGGAGAGCCCTCATGGCATTACTGGCCCAGCTGAAAGGAGGGAAGAGCAGAATTCTTCCCCAGGTACTGCACAGAAGCAGCTCAGCCTGCATTGGTGACAGGGACCAGCTGCACGTTTGGTGCACGCAGGCAACCCCACTCAGGTGCAGAGAAATGCAAACAGCACCTGCCACACCAACCTTGGGGCCACTCACTGTGAACCCAGCCAAAAAACAACTTCCTCTAAGCCCTTGGGACAGCAAAACACCCTTGAGAAGAAGTGTAAATGCCTAAAAGAGTAAGTTTGGAATAATTTCTCTAACTAACGTGATTTATGAGCATTCAAATTGCTTGGGAGATGGCATTATTTTCAAAAGGAAAAAATGAGTAGGTACTTAAAACTAAATGAATCTCAGGACTACTTTCTACTGACATTGCTTACAATGGGCTTAATTATTTATGGGAAGAAACCATCCCATTATCTATCTGCTGGACTTTCTGAAAAACAAGTAAAGGGAATAAAAATTAAAATCTTATTTGCAAAGCACTGGTTTAGCAGCGAGCAATCTGGGTTTTGTCTCCTCGGATAAATCTCCTAGATAGCTGGATCAAAGAAGTCCTTTGTGAAATAGACACTTTACTGAGACGTTTGGAGACTTGGAACATTTTCCAAAGTGATAACCATTTTGGTATCCAGCTTAAGACAACTTTGAAAGCATTTTCTGAAAACTGGAATTAATTACAATTAAATTAATTCTTCTCTCACATTATATTTGGTGATTATATTTGAAGTCTTCCTATGTAATTTCAATTATTAAGGTGCTTTAACACTAGAAGCAGATAAAAGTCCTCAGAAACTCTAAAACTTCCACCAGTGAAAAAATGCTTGGCTAACAAAAACGGACTCCAATTCAGAAGTGATGCCTTTGCCAGCGCACAGCAGTGCTTTTCATGTGAGATACACAGCTTTATGCCAGCTTTGGACATGCTCCTAGAACTTTAACTTTAGGCTTCAGAGAGACAAGCTGGACATCTGTGCATGTTGCTCATTCAGGATATTCATTCACACATAAAGAGATCCCACCCCCTGCTAATACAAAATTTGAACTTAGCAGAGTTACTCAATCACTAATGCTGCGGCAACAGCTCAAGAAAAGAAGTTAAGCCACACAACCCCATATTATTTTTGCTGGCACCTCCCTATGAAATTTTTCAATCCAATTCAATGAGGGGAAAGAGAAAAGTACTGAAGGATTTCATTTTGGGATTTTGATTTTACGAGCTGCTGGCAATTGTCCCTGGGCAAGCACACACACACACACATTCTGTGACAGAAACTGCTCACCTGACACTCGGGGGATTTTGAAGGTGGGAAGAAGTCTCAAAAAGTTCATTGTTGGTGTGTTTTGGTTTTTGTTGATTTTTTTTTTTTTTTGATAATTCAAAAGTGAACTTTCCTTCAATTTAGCATATACACTGAATTAATTTGATCAGTCTTTCTAAAGTGTAAAGCTCTTGTCTCGTCCAAACACAGTCTGTGCCAGGCAGCAGGTCAGGACTTGAGTGAGCAAAGCTCCACCTTCTTTTAACAGCACGGTACAAACATGTCTGAAGCTCATTCTGCAGAGCAAGGTACTTGCACAGCCATGGCATTTACTTGAGAACAGTGGTCACTATTTAAAACCAATTAATATCACTTCCTGAGAAAAGGCTTGACTTCAGCATGCTGAGCATCCTGAACTCCCCCCAGCACCCCGTGAGCAGAATGAGCAGCCAGAGCTGGCAGAAGGACTCCAGCGTGGCACAAGATCCAGGGAAGCCACTCAGCTGGGAAAGCTCTTCAAGCACGGCCCATTTCTCCCCATCAGCCACACAACAGACACAGAAATGGACCTCTTTAAAAACAGCTGCATTATACTTTTCTCTAAATAGAAAAACATGAATTGATTGTCCCTGCGATGTCTGCCTCAAACTCCCAAAAACATCCATTTCTGAAGCTCCTGGCAATAGCTCCTTCTTCCTCCTCGGCCATGGGCCTTGTGATGCCAGATGTACTGTCCCAGAATGGAATTCCTTCTCCAGGTGACACTATTGCACTGGGCTAGGGACTGGTTTTTAAATGTATTTCTGGAAGAATAATTCATTCATGCTGTCATCACAGCCACCCTGATCTCTACATACACAACTGCACCTCCTTACAGAAGATCCTCACTTTTTCCAAAGAGATAATTACAGACTGCTTGATGACAATTACTTCCAGTCCCAAAGCAAACAAGACAAACAATGGCACAAATCAGTGATCCATGCCATCTCTTAGGCAACAACTTAATTATCAGAATGAATGTATTTAAAGCAGAGCATTAACAGGACATTGTTACAACATTTCACCTGATCCTGTTTCACAAAGGTAAGAATACAGCCCAGGGAGCTATCAGAACATCAGCTTGAAGGTAGTATAAAATACTGTGCCCAGTAGCAGCAAAGGTGTTTTACTGGCAAAGGAAGTGCTGAGCACAAGCCTGAGCCTCCCTTCACAGATGCCCCCTCCCTGGCCTTTTGGAGAGTTTTCTGTCCTTCCACCAAATGCAAATGCTCGTCCCTCCTGAGGTGCTCAAATTGTTATTTTCACGCCTTGATGTCTTAACACAATTCCCAGCAGTTTTTCTTAGCCTTTTACATTCTGACTTCTGTTTACCGATGCACTACTTCTCCAAGTGTAGTAGCACATCAGTTAATTATACAGTAGTCTGCCTAATCAGGTTTCCCCAGGGTTTTTAACAGAAACCCTTTGTATTTCTTAATGATTCCACGAGATTGTAATTATTTTTAGTTCTGCAGTAAAAGAAATGAGTCTGCTGACAATACTATCTCCTAAAAAGGTGGAACCACTATTAAAACCGTTGATCCAAGCACACTTGAACTTTGGAGAATTCAGATTTAGTCTGGATCTGATGATTAACATTTCTCTGTATCTCATATGCAGCCACCACTCACAGAGATACAAATTAAGTAGAAAGACTAGAACTGAAGAACAGATGTGACCTACTTATCATTTTAATATTAAAACAGATACATTCAAGTTAATAGCAAAGTCTCCACTGCCTTCAATACAATTCACCAATTGGTCAGTGACAGTCCAGCAATTTCCTTGACCAAGTTCTCACGACGTGTCTTGTGCTGACAGAGGACATGCTCTACACACCCAACATCACTTTTCTTTTGTTCTAAGGCAGACATACACAAACTTTTTCTCTCATTTAAGGGGGAATTCAAGATCAGTAAGAATTAATAAGAAAAAACAACAAAACCTCACCAAACGACAGAACCAAAACAAACTACTACAAGCACAAACCAGCAGAAATACATCAAGTTTTCACATTACCAAAGCTCAGAAAAACAGCAAAAAACAGGTGGAGGACTTTTTCTGTGCCAGAGCTGGTCACATATTTGGCTGAATTGTGTCTTGTACTAATACAGGCCATAATTAAAAATATTACATGGACAGCTGCCTTACTACAAGAGTTTTTCTCATGGATCACAGAAGAGTCGACGTCGGAGGCATCTCTGGAGATCACTTGATGCAGCTCCTGCTCAAAGCAGGGTAAAATAAGGCTCAGGGTTGTGTCCAGTGGAGGTCTGAGTATCTCCAAGCATGGAGACCCCCAACTCTGGGCAACATGATAGAGTACCTGACCACTGGCGTAACAACAAATAAATCAAAAAGCAGAGCTTTCCCTTTCCTCAGAGCATTTGAGACCCCCTTTGCCCACCCCCCAGTGCAACGGCAGTGCTGCAGACAGAGCTCCCAGCTGGCAGCCAGGCTGACACACCTGAGGCACGGTGGGACACAGAGGGCAGCGCTGACATCCCGCAAGCTCCAGCGCTCTCACCGAGTGCATCGGCATCAGCGCATTCTGAGACACTGCTGCTCCCTCTTACCTATTCCCCAAATCAGAAATGAAGATGTGCCAGAGATCATTTCCACATTATGAAAGCAGCTCTTTATAGCATTCCACGGGGACCTGTCTGCAAGGATGAACTGTATCTCTGTGCAGTTCCTTTTGTCCTGTATTTGTTCTTTGATGTACAAATACGCCACAGACTAAGCGGTGATCTCTTTGATGTTGAACTTTTATACTTTATTGCAACTAGCACTCTTACAAGAGGAGCTGCCAGTCATTTTCCCTTCTAAACATTCAAATTTCATGAGGCATTTGCTTTATGAGTCAGATTTCTTAGCAACTTGTTTCCAGAATTTCCACAAGAACTGTGCTACTCTTCTGGACTGATAACTTGATTAAAAATCAAGACCTGATCAGGTTTTTCAGGTATCACAAATTAATACAAGCATTGGCTAATATATCTGGGTATATTTAGCATAAAGTATAATTATGTAGTCAAGTATGTATTTCCTCACTCTCTTTTAGGTAATTCTGGATGGTGTCTGGAATCCAGCAGTGACCAGGACTAACCAAGGCATGCAGGCAGTGGAACCTTTCTGGCTTCTCTACCAGCCTCCAACACTTTGCAGTTCAGGGACTTCCAAAGCCACAAGCAGCCTCTGCAGCACAGTTTTTTATCATGCAGCATGTACACATCGAATTTTAGGCTGACAATACCATGGCAGATTAAATTACAAAGTTAGTTACTTCTGCAGCAAAACAGTAATCAACACTGGCAGAAATAACATGTTAGGAAGTGCAAATTTACCACCACTAAATGCTACAGCTTTCAGTGTGACATAAAAAAGCATTTCCATTCTGAAGCACTTCTGTGAGGGTTTTTAAATCAATCCTACGAGCTGAAATTCTTTGGAGTGAGATTTTGGTATTCACAAGGTCTCTGCTTTAGAGTGACCTTTATGTTTGGCTATTTTTCCCTTCTGTAAGTATAAACACTGTGGTTGAGAGGGAAAACACCAGAAGAAAATTAGAATATTTTGGAACAGCGACAGCAAGGAGGGAGCATTTCCCCATACTGAGCTCTAGGTTTCCACAACAAAAATCAGCACTGCTACTGATGCTCCTCTCCGAGCCAAGTAGTTTAAAGGTGCATTTTCAGTTTGCTGGCCAGAGAAATGCACCACACTGGACATTTTAATCTCAGGTTATAATTTCGAAGTGAATAAGCCATACAATAATTTTAGACGGTTTTAGTGAGAAAAAAATATTTTAAATTAAACAAATCTGTTAAAGATACTGATTCCTCCTTTTCCAAAACATTTCGCAGCTCAGAAAGCAGAGGTGGTGTTAAGAGCTATTGAGGTGTATGTAAAGGAGGGAGCACACCAGCACCTGCCACGCCAAGTGCTGCACTCCACCTTCCTGGCTGGAAAATACAAAATTAATCCCAGAAATAACAGTAGATATTTAAGAAATCTGGACTGAGCTAGCCACAGCAATACTGGAATCGCCACATTTTCAAGGCCTTTTTCAGGTTCAGGCAGAAGTCAATTCTCAGTGCTTATCCAGATTCTATCACGTGCAATAAAACAACTCACTGAGAGAAACACAAGGGTGAAATATTGCTCGTGTTCCTGAGAGGCTTCACACACAGTGTCCGTGGAGGCATCCCACGCGGGAGGCAGGAGGGAGCATTCTGATCCTCCTTGAAGAGAACAACAGCAGATTCGATTCCCGAATGCGGCTCCCGAGCTGCTGGCGGTGGCGGCCCCGCGGCAGAGCCGTGCCCGGGGCGCTGCAGGCGCGGCTGTCCCCGGCTGTGGCTACAAGCACCGGGACGGGAGGCACCGTGCCCCGGGCCTCTGCCTCCTCCAAGGCGCCTATGGAGATGAGCCTTCTCAAACGAAACATCGCGGCCTCTTTAATTAACCTGCCTTACTTTTTTTATTATCTGTTGATACAAGAATCTGTCCAGCAGTTACAAACATCTTCATGTACTCGTATTTTAAGCAAATACTTCTTTTAATTCAATAAGGCAGCCACGGTACAAGAAAAACTCTCTCCAAAATTTAACACAATGCATCTCTGTCAATCTAACAATCGCAGGGTGTGTCCCTTGGACAGAAAGGAAGGCTGAGTGCGAGCTCAGCTCCTCCAGACGATCACAAATAATCTGTCCCTCTCCACACGGCAAAGGGTGCCCCTGCAGCAACAGGGGCAAACACCTCCCCGACCCTGGAGAGCTCCAGCCTGACATCCCAAACCAGCACTGGACAGTGGTTTCTCTTGCATTTATGTGCTCCAAAACTGGTAACATAAGGTCCATCATACCACCAATTCTCCAGGACTCTAGAAGGAGGTAGTCCAAGGAGAAGAAAAAGCAGGAGAACTCTACAACAAGCAGTTTTCTGCAGTGCACAAGATGGGTTAATTAATTCCCAAACTGAGCAAGAAATAACTACAAATTCAGTTCGTAAATTGTGTGTTTTCTCACAATAGCTACTCTGACAAATCAAACACAGACAAAGATAGGCTAATTAATTTAGCCAAATGGGAAAATGCACCCATTATGAGAAGCATTGAAGTTATTATAGGAGGAGAGCAGCTACTGCTGCTCCTGTCGAGTAGTACAGCAATTCATACTGTTCAAATTTTCACCAGAACTAAAGCATGTGAACATCTGTGTACAGAACGGAAATTCCAAATGCTCTGATGACCAGATCAGACATCATTTTTTACTGGCTTTCCACTCACTACCTAGACTAGAGGCTCCAGGCAAAGAGCACCTGGGGCTTAGAGCGAATTTGACGTTCTTTCGGGATGAGAAGGAGATAAATGGCCCTTTGAATCATGTCCCATTAGATACAGGGCCAAGCAGAGGAGGCTGGACAAGAGAGTGCTCCTTCTCTTCACAACTAGGAGGGAGGTAAACATCAGCTTATGGAAGTTTTAGGCACACTTAACCCATGGCACAGTGCCACCTCCTAAGACCCCTGGCAGTCTCACAAGAGATGAGAATTAAGTGCCACACGAAATGGGAACTTGATTTCTAATTGGATCATGTAAATTGTACAAGGCATTAAACAGCAAATGATACTTGGATGAAGGGAGAAAATTGCTGATCCAATGAAATGCATGAGCTCTCTGTATCTGCAGAGCTGGAAGCAGAAGCCATTGCCATAATGCATCACTCCCCATTTCATGCTGTTAACAAAATTACAGCAAGAATAGCAAAGACTTCAGGACTTCTAGAACACCAAATAATACACTATAGAATATAGCATGTGCAAATGGTGACACATGCTATTTTTTTGGTGAGAGTGCAGATAAAGTACCCTGCATGTAGCAGGTGTGAGTACAGGTGGCAGGAGGGCCAAGCCCACTGCTCTGCTGCCTCTGACCAACACCACTTAGAGTCGGTGAAAAGCAAGGCTGGCATGCAGGAACACAACCCCTGCTTCTCTGTCAACCAGTCAAAACTCCAGCTTGTGGTCCCTTCAGTTTGAAGGAACACTCTGACAGACAAACCCTTTGTCACAGTGTATCTGTCCATGGAGAGATTTAATGTCACTTTTCCACCCCTTTGTTTGAGAGTGATCAACTTCTAAAGTACATAAAGCATCATGCAGTTGTTTTATGAAGCACTTTGTCCCAGGATCCAGTGGCAAGAAACAGCAGAGTATTTCAAAGAACACAAACAGTGCACAATAATTACATGGCTGATACCCTATAAGTATGCTGACTATTCTATTTGCATTGTTCAGAAGTGAAGAGGTTAGACTTATTTACATGCAAGCAGCTTTAATTAAGCTTTGAGATAAATGCTCTTAAAATGAAAGCTGGGATGATTATACCTCTCTCCACATTGATTTTAGCCTAGATGGCTACGTATGCAGCATGACAAAAGGCCCAAAGGCTGGAATCACACAAACAGGAGAGCCACAAGTGATGGGTCCTGCACCACTCACCATCACACAGGAGAGAAAACAAAAAACGCAGTGAAATCTCAAGTTGGCTGCTTAGGTGTGGTGGAGCAGGGCCACAGGCACAAGGGCAGCTGCTGACCCTGCCAGTCCCCACTGAGATGAAGTGCCCCAGCTGCACTCACTGACAGCAGCGAGAACAGGGCTACACCTGACCCCAACAGTGCTGGGCAACTCCCGCCCTTCTCTGGGGGGAACTGTGCACTTGGGAGAGCTTCCCGTGTCAGAGGATCACATTAAGCTGCAGCCAGAGAGTGTGAGGAGCATTACCCATCACAGACACTGCACCAGCACGGGCACAGCAGCTCCGTGCTCCTGAGTGACAGTGCACAGGCACCACTGAGTGCTGGGAGAACCTGAGAGAGATGTCCCAGCTGGCAGGGCACTGGACTCAGATTTCCCTGCACATCCATTTGCTCCTGTCAACACGCCTGCTTCACCTTCCCCTGGCACTGAAAAGGAAAAGCGAAGCAAATGCTCATTTAATTACATTTTTCAGGAAAGTGGGAATCAGTGGTAACCTGTGCAGGCAGAGAAGCTCAGAGCAGAGTGGTGGGACCTCAGGGGGCTTTCTCCAGTGCATGGAGCTCTCCAGGGCTGCCAGGCAGCTCCCTGCTGCAGCTCACCCCAACACAGGGAGAGGAACAGCACAGCACCCCGTGAGTCACTGCCACCCTGAATCACTGCCTCGTGTTCTCAACAGAAGGTGCAGGCAACTGGGAAACAGCCTGAAACTGCATCCAGCTTGCCAACCTGTATTTTGCAGAACTTCTCAGCCTAAATGCCTCTAGCAAGCAAAGTGAAGAAAAAAACAAAACAAAAACCCAAAACAAGCCACCAAAAAACCTGGGCAAGCTAAAGACTTTGTTCAGCACACACAGGTTACAGGATGAAGCACAAGGAGAAAGTCCCTCTCCCAGACCCCCTAAAAAGGTTTTCTGCTTCAACTTTCCAGTCAGTGCCCTTTTTTTATCATCCAACAAGCAGAAGTCTGCATTGTAGAGTCACCTTTTTTAGCATAACTTAGTTATTCTTGGAGGACAGAATGCTCCCCTCCCCTTCTAATGTTTATTGCAAAAAGGAGAAAAAAGCCTGATCTTCAAAAAGGAAGGAGACAGTTTCTGTACTATTAGTTATGTGCATATCCCTTAGATATCAGTCCTCAAGGAAAAGACAAACCACAAAAGGAGAGAACTACTGCTTGCTTGATCTCAGGAGTTATCAGCTGTAATTGCAAATTACAGCTCACAGATAAATACAAGAAAGGTGAATACTTTTTCCTTTCATTGTGAATAAAAAAACAACAGAAAAACATTCTAAAATGTATCAAGTCTGACTGTAATAACATTCTTGTCATATGTAGTTATTTTGCACACTACAAAAACTTATCTCCTGGGAATGGAAAGGGAAAAAAAGAACATGCTGCATCTCAACTTCCTCCAATACTAGATAGAGAATTGCAATGCACCTACTCAGGAGAGACACAAAGATTTACCAATTTTGATTTAGTACATATAGTTTAGAATAAAATATACCTATTTAGAACTCTGCTGTGTAGTCAAGATGAAATACTAACAACCCTGATAGTAATTACTACATGATAGTGATCATTTTTACACTGTACTGTAGGCAAGGAAGCAAGAAAAAAGATTTAAAACCCCTTAAGGTTAAAATTGAGTGCTACATCATCCTAGAAAAAACCCTCCAAACATGCTAGGTTCTCTGCAATGGGGAATGAGTAAAGAAATGAGTCTTTTTCACACACAGTGGGGAAGTACTTGATATAAAGAGGACTCAGTTCTTCACTAAGGTCTCTAGACACTACTCCCCAAACTAAAGGCCAATACAAACATTCAGCTCCCCAGTGCAGAGCCTGGCTGCAGAGCTGCAGGCCCTGCACCGAGTGAAGCAGCTGCCATCTCCCCCTGACACCCCACACCAGCTCACTGAATAAAGCATGAGGACAATTCATACCTGTGCAGAGCCCACACCCCCAACACCAGCCTCCTCTATACCCCCTCTACAACCTCATCCCCTCAGACATTCATTTTGTTTCATAAACAAAGGGTACAGAAATCCTTGAGTTGTGTATGTAGTCCGTTTGAGTTTTGCCCCAGTTATTCAGAATTATCCTGGAAGAATTATTTTTAAGACTGCATTCCAAGCCGGGGGGAACAGGCTCACCACCTTAGCAAGGCAAGAGCTGTATGTAAGTTTAAAGAGTCTGATCTAGTGAGATGTTCAGCACCCACAGTTTCTGCTGACTTAAACAGGACAGAATCTCCCTACTTGAAAGGAGTGTCCCCAACTGAGACTTGTACAGAGCAGGCAACTGCCTTTGATTTTCACAGAGCGAGACATAAAGACAGATTTCCTCTTTTACTTTTAAATCTCGAGAGTCTTTCAAAGAGCCTGAAAAGTACATTTCAGCAATAAACCTCAAACCAATCTTATCCTGTGAATGTAATGCAACAAATGTCTTAGGTACAAGCAAGTCATTCAGATCAGTTATATGAAATTAAAGCAGCAAGAAAACAGCCTGTCAGCTAGCAATTCCAAAGGCCAGATTCTGTTAATATTTAGTCAACAGAAGTTCTGTACTGGAGTATTTGCTAAATTAGATTTAACTTTCAATAGTGCTACAGTGAAGGTAAATTTAAACACAGTTCAATTTGCAAAGCTACCTTTTTTTTTTTTTTTTTAAACCTTTGGCAAGATATTTTTCCATAAGCATTTGTTTAGTGGTGAAAAACACTGAGTAATTACCAACGTGCTGGGAGGCTGGTGCCAGGATACATGACAAAAAACACGTCAAAAGGTCAGGCTTGACAGACTGGGAAAAGCTCACCCGCATGGAGCAGCAGTGCGTGAATCCCTGTCTGGCCCGGAGCAGCGTGGGGGTCGCTGCAAGGAAAGCACCCGGGGCACTGGGACAGCGGCAGCAAGGGAAACGCTGCCTTCTGCCCAGCTGCACTCCGGGTTCTCGGGAAAAATGCAGCAGATTCCAAAAATCCTCTGCACTAATAAGGAAACCAGTGGCGGTCTGTTTCCTTCGACAAGTATTTCTAATGATTGAGTTTTCATTTGGAAACACTGTCAGTAGAAAAGCTGGTTATGTTTCCAATGATCCAAGCACAGAGCCCCAAAGCACAACAGTTCCCCTTACAGCCTAGGAACAACAGATTCCACTCATCTGGTCCATCTTCCATAAAACAGCAGCAGACTGAACTTTATGGTCACACAGCAGGAGTCAGGATTAGTACCTCAAATACCACCCTAGCAGTAAATACACCTGGGTTGAAAGAGCTTAGAAGGTTTCCATCAGCCTTCCCACCAATCTCTATTTAGGAACGTCCATAAGAAAGATGATGCCAGGTTATGTCCGTACTTTATAACTCATCAGAGAACTGAACCCTTCTGTCAGGCCTGATGATAGTGTCTGAGCTCTCAGCAGCACAGGGCCTGATTGACACATTTGTGTACAAAGCAGATACCAGAACATGGGACAATCCCACACCGAGGACACAATCTCCCTCGGTGCTGGCCTGACAAATGAACCCCTGTTCCTACTCCAGCGCAGTGTATCTGCTCATCAATTCAGCACTTAGCACCATTCTCCTTGAAGTCACCCCTGATGCTCCTGCCAGGGAAGACTCTCTCTGGAAGATCTGTACCGGTGACTACGCCGGCAGAACGATCGGATTACTTTGCAAACTTCACCGGTGAGCACGTAAAGTTGCTGTCTCCCTTAACAGTGTCAGCTGGCTAGCCAACATGCCCGTGTTACTAACTAAAAATGCAAGGCTTCCTGGACACTCTACAGACTCACAGCACTTGATAAATAATTTCCAAACGCCCATCAATCTAGAAAACACTTATGCAGTCATTAACAACTTTGATGCTTCATCTCTGCCTGTTTTCTTAGAAATCAGTTGGAAAAAAATCCTCTTTCTGCTCTGCCTGAAATGAGCAGGTTTCATTTCCTAACAGGCAGCCGGTCTCAGAGACATGCCCAGGCTCTTCCCTGGACTGCTCTGTTCCCAGCACTGTCAGTGGATGAGTGCAGCTCCTGATGTGCGACACCTGGCCAGTCCTCACCCACCCAAACCTGCACAGGCTCAGGACTTGTCAGGATTAAAGACATGTTTGCCAGAACACTGGGTTGCAAGCAAAATAAAACAACTCATAAATTAACTTCACATGATATCAGTTTCAGCTATCTAAACAGAATAGGCATTAATACTCCCTCTTTTCACCTAAAATAGAAAATTAAACCTAATATGAAAATCCCATATTGTCCTGAAGACCATAATTTTTTGCACTTTAACTTCAGAACTGTAGAAAAGATCAGAAGATGTGACCACAAAATAAAGAACAAACAGGATACTCAATTCACCCACAGATTGTGCATTTTTACCTTGTACTTAAACAAGGGAAAACAAACTGCATTCCCTATTCGATTGGTCTACTTCTCTCAAATCATAATGTTGGCCTGTGGATCTATTATTTCATAGCAGTCAGAGGCTCTTTTAAGACAAATGACAACGTATTTCTTTCAGCTGAACCCTGTCCAGCAAATTAGAGAAAGGATAAGAAGCCAAGGAAGTTTTTCAATGCACTAGAAAACTAAATATGATGAAACATTAATTAAATGCACTACAGAAGTAGCCTGTAAAAAGTACAAAGACCTAAGCATTTCCATAATAAAGCCACTACGAATTACACTTTAAAATCCAAAAGCTGGGCTCTGCCAAGATTTTACATCAGTGTGGAAATTGGTTTAAATAAAACTCTCAAGAGAATAAAAAATATATTTCAAAGCTGAATTGCTGTAAATCATCTGCCTGCTCTTTTACAACACACCTTAAATCTCTGTCCAGAAGCACACAACATAATCACACCCTCCAATTTATTTTGTTTGTGTACTTTCCTAACTTTAAAATAAATTTTGATTATTTAATTTCAAGGTTCTAACAGGCTTATAAGGGATATGGTGAAAAACTGTTATCAGAATGTGTAGAATTCTAAAGGACTGCTAAAATATCCATATAGTTTGCACTTAAAAAATGCACTTCCTTTTGCTACAGATGCAAGTATTTGAATCAACCCAATTACATTTTCTTGCCAAATACATTCAGCATAGCTAATGATTAATGAATATAGTGCTTTTCTTTTTATTCACATAGGCTTCTCTCCAAAAAGAAAAGGAAGCCGAGTAATTGAAAATTACCGTTCTTAAACACTGTGCTGCTACTGGTGTGCATTACCTAGTGCCTTGCGAAGTGGAAAAAAAAAAGGAAACAGTCTCTAACTGAAGCAAGACTCAATATTCTTTTTCCAAGTAATTAAATTTTTTAAAGAGAAATTTTGCCTAAAATTCATTTCAAACGTTTTAAACAGCACAGTTTTAGTATTTTAGTGGGGCCATTAAATTCAAATGCCAACACTTAAGAGTCTTTAGATTACCGTGAAAGAATATTGCATGTAAGTAAGATGGTTATTCGGTTTAGATTATTTCCCTATATTTAAAAAACCTCCAAACCTACGACTTTTAAAATACTGCAAGGCAAAGCTCTACTGTGAGCCTAATTTTATTAGAAAACAGGGCAGACTACAAACGTACCTCTAAACTTTTGGTATCTCATCAAAAACTTCGTTTGACTGTCCTCAGTCTGCCACTGCCCCTCATTAAGGACTCGAATCCGCAAGAACAGAAAACTCCAGGTTTAGAAAAAATAAACCACTAAGCAACTCTGGTCTTTCCTTTTATTCCAAAGCCTTTGAAAGATGAGGAGCGACTGTCTGAAGATGGCATTTTAGCCCCATCAGCTACCCAGAGGATGCTGCACGTCCTTTCCTCTTTGCTAGAGTCAGATTTTAGAGAACGCGTTTCCTTCACGGGTTTGCAGAAAGCCCAAGAACATCTCTCGTCTGCGCTCAGAGCGGCTCCAGCCGCGGCACCGCAGCCTCAGCCTGCCCAGCGCCGCGCTGGCGCTCCGGCTCTGCCCCTCTTAACTTACAGCGCCGCTGTGAAGTGCGGCGGCCCCGCCGGCACCGAGCCGCTCGGCCCCCCGAGCGCTGCCCAGAGCCTCCCGCAGCCCGGGCCCCGCACGGTCAGCGCCGCCCCGGCCGGACAGGGACTGGG
>VWYP01009979.1:0-47550 GCA_013400435.1 Pycnonotus jocosus | reverse complement strand
CGGGGCTCTGCGGGGCGGCCCCGCTGCCGGGGCGGGCAGAGCGCGGCGGTGGCGGCAGCAGCGCTCCCGCAGTGCTCCAGAGCAGCTCCCGTCCCTTGGGTCCCGGCCCGCAGCCCCAGCGCGCGTTTGTTCACCCACAGCCCCCCCGAAGTGTTGTTTAAAGTAAAAAATCACCCTATTGCCGCTACATCTTGGCACGACGCTCTGCACTTAATAGTCGTTGACTTGATCAAGCAGAGTAGCATTTACATTTTAAATCTGTCTGGTGATGGGTTCATGCTTTCTTAGGATTTACTTGGAACGTCTGCAGCTTGATACCACTGCTGGAGTTTTCATCTATTCTATAGCATCAGATGTCACCGTACTGTCAGTTTGTGAGATAAGTTTTGCATTCACGGATATACACACATCCACACTACAGGAGGGATAGCGCATGACTGAACACACATACAGACACAAAAATAATCCAACCTATTAAAAACCCCTACACTTCGCTGAAAATTGCATTAATAAAACCAGTATTTTTTCCAATTCCTGTCTTAGCCACTGGAATAATCTGTCACGACATAGAAAATCGCACCAAAAATATTGATGCATTACAAGCTGTTTAAGAGTGGACAGAATCTAATTAATTTAATCTAATTGAATCAGAAGTATAAGTATTTAATGAAAATAAGGGAAAATAGTTACAAACAGAAGCCAGAGGAACCATCTTAATATTTGAAACAAAGCCCTATATTTAGAAAGCCTTTATGAGATGAAGACACTGAAACAATCTACTATTAAATGGCCCTTAATGGCTAATTCTTACCTATTCCTTTAATGAGTTCTTAATACAGTGTGATATTATTTAAGTGTGATTTGATCCAAGTGTACTTACCATTTAGCAGTCTAGTCATTCAAGCCCCATTAATGCAAAATACTGATTTAAATTTTCCTTATTTAAACAAAAATCCATTAAAACATTAAAAATTCCAAGTACAAATCTGCTGCAGCAGTGTAAATTTAGCAGTTGCCTTTGTCATAAAATTTTCCTCTGTATTTGCCATCCTTACATTAAGCCATTCCTACCAATTGCACACGTATAGTGAGATACTGCTCAGAAAATTTACAGTGGCAGACCTGGTCTCCAGTGGGTTTGTGCTCATGGAGTTTTATCTGCAGCACAAGCTGTAAAGCTGCAATGTGCTGAACAGAAACCTTACAGGGCATTCTGGACTGAATCAAATCCCACTAACAGAGCTCTCCAGAGCCTGGAAGATGCTGCTTTTACACACGGGCCAACTGTGGAATTCAGATGCACCAGAAAGCTTGGAGCACGCATGAGAGAAAAGAATGATGTCTTAATGTATTGTAATGTGGAGTTAGATCTTTGTAAACATTTTACTCTGACACAGCAAATAATGTCAGACCGATGGCCTGAAAAATGTCACAGTCCATTAGCACTAGTGGTCTTGTCAGACATTTAACCTTAAGGTACACAGCATTACATTATTACCGATCTGGATTTGTTTCCAGTCCAGCTGAAATGCAACTGGTAATCTGGAATGACATCTGATGTGCTAAACGGCTTCAATAATAAGCAGATGACACAGATTTGCGTTCTTACAAATGCCTTACAAAGGCTGCTTCATAAAATTATAGAAGATTTGTCATCAGACATTTTAAGTGAGAAGAGCATACCTAAAATAGTTTATTATTTGTTGTCAATATCCCATCTAAAGCCATCTGCTGACTTTTGAATATGTAAACACATCCATTCACACTTGGGTTTTCTGTGTCAGATTGACCTCATTATGAAAACTCCATCCAAAATCCATTTCCTTCCCCATTTACCAACCTACTGCAATAGTGAAAGTCTCCCTGGAGTTCAGACACGGTATCAGTGACAACACAATGTGCCAGTCAAAGAACACTGAGCTGAGTATTACAGTACACTTGACAGGCAATTGCTCTCCCTGTTTGTGCAGCAGGGTTTCCTTTGACTGATAGGAATGCTTCCCACTTTCCAGAAGCTTGTTGTCTATCCTGCTTGTTCCTTAAGCTTTTGATACATACCCATGGAACACCACAAGACTGCAAACTTCACATGAGTGAGAAACTACACCTCAGGGTACACTCAATGCTTGCCTTGATTTCTGCATTCAAAGACCTCCTGAAGATGCCAAATGTATTCATTAACGGTTCAGAGTGAGCAGTGGCCTGCAAACAGACCCTGCCCACAGCATGTGCCCATCCTCTGAGCCACTGTGGACACCCAAACATCCAGAACTACAAACGTTAGATTGCTGCTTGAGGGATGGGAACAGACTGGGGAGCCTTATCAGCTATTGTTCTGTGTTGTACGGATATAAAAGGTGCTCAGCTTGGCAGCCTAACCACAAGCCTCTGCAACCTTTAATCTGAGGGAAACAACTGTTTCTAGAAATCTTTTCAACCCTGCTGCAAAACAGAGAAGAGTTAAATTGCTAACAGAGAAAGGGGAAACACCTACGGTAGCTGTTAGCACTGCTAATGTGAGAGACAGTATTAATTGAGTATTCTAAGCACAGGACAGAAAACACCGAGAAGCTCTCCTCCTCCACCTCTTTTTAAACCTACTGAGCAAAGTAATAAATTCAGCCTCCAAGATGCACCAACAACTACTCCTAACTATTTGTTCAAGGACATCCCCAAACAGAAGGAGTTTAAATGAAACTAATTAAACAAAGATGTTTATGCTGTTCTGACTTGAAATGTGAGTGGGGAGCATTTCTGCAGACTGTTGGGTCATGTTTTGCATTCTTGCCTAAGTACAGCTGCATGGTTAGGCTTAATTTAGGAATAATTTTGAGACCTCCTTATCACTTAAATTCAAGATTTGAATAATAAATATGGGGCACAGCCACCACCCTTCTCCCTTACCTAGCACTGAGGAAAAAAGCATTCTTAAAGGAAATGTGTCATGTAATGACCCCATCTGAAGGAGGTTTAGCCACACAGGGTTGTTATGAAGCTGAAGCTGTCAAACCACTCTGAGGTACAGCATTTACCCACTGCTCTATCACTGCTACAAACACAAGTGCATGCAAACCTCTTGCAGGGTAAGGGCTGCATGGTGCATTCTCCCATGGAGATGAAAACCTACTTACTGGGAAGGAAATGTGATACAAGAACACTTCAATAAATCATCCAGAGCCTCCACATTTTCAGCTCTAGCAAAGACAGCTTCTTCACTTTTTAAAAAATTACCTAGAGCTAGTTTTACAGATATGTTTTCACTTAAAAAATGGGCTTAGACTGGCAATATAAATCCACATAATCATGCATATTTTTAATTTTCTGTCATCTTCATAGGCTTGCCTTGAAATAAGTTCTTTAAAATGTTTAGGAAATCTTATATTGATTCAAATAAGCAGCAGTAACTGTGAGAAATGCTCAAGTACTTCTCAGACTTCAAACACCTATAGAAAATGTTGAAAATTTCTTTTCAACATTTAAAGAGGTCCTCTGAGGAGTTAAACTGTGCCCAGAGATGGTGACAACAGCTGCTGGTAAATGGGACGAAGCAGGTGATACTGAAAGCAAAGCCTTTCTCCAATTGCAGCCCAATCACATGTCCTACTATCAGGTGAAGCATTCAGCTCCCAGCTCATATTAGTGTTGCAGGTCTAGATGTTTAAACCAGAGTTTTAAAACCAGAGTTTAAAACATACAACAAATTCCAGGCCTTAGAACACTCTGCTTTTGCCCTTTTCGCTTCTTACTCAACAATAGCTCTGTGTGAAACAGAGCAGTCACAACATCCTTGTTTACCAAATACACCCAAAACCAAGTGTAGGGAAGCTGCAGCTCTAGATAATATTTAAAACCACAATTCACAGTTCTGTCCACCCTGTTGGCAATCAATTTTTAAGTGGCTTCCAACTGATATATGCAACACCTCCCGAAAGAAAATGATTGCTCCCTACCACATATCCCCGTCTAGATTTAGTGGTATTTTAGTCTTCATTTATTTCTAGCCCTCCAAGTAGCACACTGTCAAAGATGAATCTAACTGAGGTTGTCCTCATTAAGTTGCCTCTTTTCATCTATTTAAAACTGCTACTATGCTGACCCTGCAGTCATTCCATTTTGCTTCAGACAGAATCCCTGCCTCAGTTCCTGCTGAGGAGGTGTGCTTTTGTGCCGTGTGGGCCTACAGCTATACGTCTTAATCAAGTCATTTTAGAGACTGCTCCACAACTCCCAATTAAGTCCATTGCTATCCCCAACTGTTGAACTGCTTGCTGTGCTTTGCCAAACAGCTGCTGCTGTTCTGCACCTGCTGAAATGAAGCATGAGTTGACAAAATGTTTTGGGGTTCATCTGGATGAAAGGAAGTCCAAAGTCATTATTATCAGCTAGGCATGCTGTTGGTAGCAAAAGATTTTAAAGACCCAGTCAACTGCATTTCAACCCAGCCTCCCCTCACCTTGAAATCCCTTGAAAGGCTATCATATTTGCCACGTTTCAGAATCTAAGGTAACAGCAGTGCACTTTGGAAATAAAGTGATTAGAAAGATGAGATTGTCACCAATTCATCATCTGCCACCAACTGCAAGTGGGGCCATGGAAAGAATACAAAGTTATCAAGAAGTAGATCAAGCTGGACTTGGTAGCCTCCCCTTTTTGTCTACACCTAAGGGGGCATTATGAAGGGATTATGAAGGGATTGGTATTGGATTACTGATCACCCTGCCACTGCAGAATCCCTGTTTGATCTCAGAGATTCTCATTTGTACAGTTTCGAAGGATCAAATCTTCCTGCAACATCCTGACATTAAGGTTGCCAAAAAAGCAGGAATTGTTTAAAAGCTGTGAGAGCTCTCTTTTTCATGCATAATCTTACCAGGGTATTTGGCCAGTGTTGCCTGCCAAGAACTGCAGCTATGTATTGTTCTGTATATCCCTTTAGGTGGGGAAAAGTCAATAGACACTGTATAAACCAACTGCTGATTGGCAGCAGCACAAAGAACAGCAAGATACTAATTATCCTCAAAGAAGTAATTATTAGACCCTTGTTTAAGGATCCTTGCCATATAATAATTTTTCAGAATAAACAGGTTCTCCAAAGAACCACCTTTTCCTGTGAATCAATCGAGAGAGACTCATGCTGGTTGTAGTGGAACATCTTCAGTGTATTTTAGAATCTTCAGAAGTCCTTTTGTTCCTTATCTCCTTGGTGTGGGCTTCTGCAGCACAGGGACAGAGTGGGCAAAGCTGCTCAGTCACCCCCTGAGCATCCTGCTGGTGCCAGATGAGAGCAGATTCCTGCATGCAGACATCCTGTCAGCTGGACACTGAGAGCAGACAGAACCCTCTAAGAGCTTTGGTCCCTTTCTGAAAAATACCTTAGCACTGTTAGAAAAGTTCTCTCTCCCTAAAAAGCTTTTGGTCTATAGTGTTTTTATTCAATTTTATGGGTAACAACTGGGTTTCACAAAGTGTTAGGTCCATTTCCCACACGTTTGTGCATACAGCCATTTGCAGAAGGATTGCAATGCTCACAGGGATGCCCGAGACCAGCCTGCAGCATTTGCTACCCCCAGCAAATCTATGATTGACCTGACTACTGACTTTAGATCCTTAGCCAGTTATATACCAGGCATAACTAACAGGTTTTTCCCATTTTTTTTTAATCCCTGGACTTCCCTTTCTGCCCTCTTCTGCATCACCAGGGATAGCCAAGGCAGGAGAAATGGCAGTAGTGAGCAGAGCATGAGATGAAGGGGGACAGGTTTCCTGCTCAGAACCTTCCCCACAAATGTATCTGGCCAGATGCAGCACCAAGAAGGAACCCTGGAGTTTTCTGGCCTTTTTCTGATGAACAGTTCAACAATCAAGATGATATGGGCATATCCCAGCACTCCATGTGCCATGGGCATTCATAGCACTTCAACATCTTTATTTCCTTGCTGCTTATGGCAATGCTCTCATCTGTTGAACAAATGGAATGCTTCAGCTACTCTTAAGAATAACCAGAGAAATGTAAGTCTACAGCCAGCCAAAGCTGTGCCTTCTGCCCATAAACTCTGGAAATGATGTCTAAGCTGAGTTGCCAGAGAACAATTGCAGCAGTCTCACACATGGGATGAGGATGTTCCACACACGGAATTTGTGCTGCACCCACTCCCAGACTGAGCAAAAGTCACCCAGGAGCAGCTGTGGTGAACATGCCAATATTTAAATGGCTCCATGTCATGCCCAGTGACAGCCAAACCTCCTTCTTATGCTATATGAGACCAGCAAGCAAATTTTGCCCATTTTCAACAATTTGATTAAGAATGTGAGCATTAGTGGGACAGATAAGCTGTGCTGGGCACTCAGAGAACTAATATGGAAATTGTTTTTCTTTTATGGAAAGTAGAAGCATCTGTCCAGTCAAGCAAACCAAGCAATGGTTCTGTGTTATGAAATACTCATTTTATAACTCTTGATGTTTCAGTTGGTAGTGCCACACGTCACAATAGTGGCTTTATAGCTCACATTTCAAGTACAGCTTCCAGGACAGGATTCATCTAAGTTGACATAGTCTGATCAGTAGCATATTTCCTGCTCCTGCAGCATATACATTATTTATACAACTTTGCACTATGGAGTATTTGTGCTATTATAGCAAAAAATTTAAGATCTTGTACATTTTCTGTGTCATAATACAAGCTTAGAACCAGACATGCTTTCTAGGACAATTAAAATTCCATGTTGGGACTCTCTCCATAATTAACTCTTCAAGCCACAGTTATAATGGCTTCTAAGCCTGTCTGACCCCTTCTTTTCCAGCACAGTATTTAACAGAGCAGGGGTAAATACTGTGCTTTAGCATTTCCTCCAGTCCCTCCTCAGATTAATAAAGATTGTTCTGCTCCAGAACAGAAACACTGGTGAGTCCAACACATTCTCTGATCATGTACTAGTAGATCATTGCTAATTTCTCTCGTTTCTCACTTCTTCAAACTTTAAAGCCACTTCAGCAGCCTTCATTCCTGATATCTTCCTCCACAGCACCATTACATTCTTGAAATTATAAAATAAATTCATTACTTCTGATTTCATTAGTAAAAAATAAATGGCAGCTGATTACGGCTTTTAAGGCTTCAACTTTAAAGAAAGCATAAACTTCAATGATGTATTTTCAAAAGTCAATACATCTTCAACTACTGTGCTTCAAACAAACAAAACACAGCATACCTACTTAGAGTGATAAATAAACAATGATACAGTTCCTGGGCATGAAACCTGTACAGATCATTCCTTTGCATAATTCTGATTATTAGACAGGATAACATGACACTGTTGAAGGATACTAGACTTTAATAGAAGCAAAATAATAAGATGAGTCACTTACAAAGGAAGGTAATTATTTGAGAGCACTGTTTTGCTAATAATCACCAAGTTCAGAGAACACCTGCACAGAACCATCTTTCCCTTTGGAAAGGGGAGTGCAGTATCCTAAGCTGATAAATTTGATTACAAAGCAGAGCACATAGAGCAGAACACCTGTAGAGAATCATCTATTGCTTCATCTAAAATTGGGTTTTATAATCTGCATTTGTATTAATTTAACTCATGACGGTAGTTTTTTTATCCTGTTTGGAAAGCAAGGCAGGAGAAGGATTTAGAAACCTTCTAATTTTCTGTTTTAGTAATTTGATCTGAGCTACCAGCACTTGCTTGATAAGAATCATTTTAAACTCATAATTTAAGCCTTATTAGCATACACCCGTCTTACAGAAAAGAAAGTGCCAAGCATTTTTCACATAGGCACATCATTCCTGATTATTTCAATTCCATTTTAAAGGATCTTTGACAAGGCTACTGCAAGGCTTGTCAAAGAACAGAGAAACATTATGATATTCTTTCCTCATATCCCTTTCCAGAGCATGAAATATGAGGGACATTTCTAATAGAATCAAGGCTAATTTAAGAGCTGTTAATCTTTACTTTAAGGCTGCTGTAGCTGGGGTGGTTACCTCCAGCACAGGGCAACTGCTCTTCAGCACACTCCTCTAGTCAGGTTCAAAGACACACACACCCCTGCTCTTAAAACACAATCTTCCTCACTCCAAAGCCCATGTGCTGCAAGCATGTACTCTACAAGCTACAATCAGCAGAGACACTTGAATTTCAATACTGGATTGTTTGGGGTTTTAAGCATCCAGTAATTCAACATTGCTTTTAATGATCTTATTCATTTTTAGCTAAAGGACAAAACATTTTGGGAGGGGTTTAACTGACTTCTGAAAGTCAGAAAAGTCTTTACTGCCTTTTTCGGGGTCTGTTTCTATAAATCAGTGCTTTTGCTATTTTAAGAGTAACTTATCTGCTCTCTAGGTTGAGCTACTGAAATCAATCTGCATTTTCAGCTGAAGTCCATCATCAGAGCTGTTACACTTGACATTCGTTCAACAAACTACTGCAATTACACAATCCACAAGAAGCTGAATGACAACTGCAGGTAAGGTACAGCCTGCTGCACCCATCTGAGTTGTCCTGCTAAATCCCATGGGGCCACTCTCACACCCCGGGGATGAACAGCCTCCATCCAGTATGTTGGGGCATGGACTCTATACAAAAGAACTAGGTGTTCTGCAATATCTGCAGCAGATGAGGAGTTGCCAAGTGAAACTGAGAAGTGTATGAGCCTGGGTATGAAACAGTGAAAAATGAAGTACCTGCCAAAGAATGAAAAACACAAGAAAATAATTACAGAAGTAGGAAGAAAATTAACAATTCACAAAATATGTGAAAGACAAAAAAAAAAAGGGTGTACAAGATCAATATATGTTAAGTTTCTCTTATTCAGCAGGATTCCAGCAGCAGAAGCACCTCTCCAGTTCACTGGTCAAAGTGCCAGCCTGCCCAAGGCTGAGGACAAAGCAGATGAGGAGTGGAAAG
This sequence comes from Pycnonotus jocosus, assembly GCA_013400435.1. Lineage (NCBI taxonomy): Eukaryota > Metazoa > Chordata > Aves > Passeriformes > Pycnonotidae > Pycnonotus > Pycnonotus jocosus. The sequence goes on along the minus strand of VWYP01009979.1, from coordinate 38,634 downwards.
GATCCCCTGTGCACAATGTGCTCAATGAATGGATAGAACCTTTTTTTAACAAATTAGAGATTAATGGAAGCTGGACCACCTCTAACAGAAGAACACTTCAAAAGGAGGTGAAAAAGAACTGAAGTTCAGAGATATTGATGAGATTTGCACCACAATGGAGAGGGAGGAAGCTTCTGAAGCGCTGTTAAAGATATGATACAAAATGAACAGAAATTGATATCAGGAGGAGAACTACCAATGTGAAATAGATAAGGTATGGCAAACTACCACAATGTGAAAAATTGTGAGGACTTTGCTATTGTGACCCAGAAGTCATCTTCATTTTTCCTCACAACCTTCTGCTTAATAATTTTAAAAAATCATAGAGGAGAGGCATACGGTAAAAATCAAAGGATGTTCTGATAGAAGCAATTACTTAGGGATTACATTTTCCTTTAGGATGCTTTTGAACAACATGAACCACTAGACAACTCTTTCTGAGCCTTAGTTTGGAGGGAATGAGGAAACACAGTATTCCCTGTGACAGCTTCTTGACTCTCCTCAGTATCTGTGCTGCATCTGCTGCATTTCCATTCAGTACAGGAGGGAAACAGGGACAAGCAGCAAATGGGAGCTGGTGCTAACAGAACCTGAAAGCTCTGACTCCAAGTCAAGGAGTGCTCAGGAATGCCCAGGACAGGAGAGACACAAGCAGCAAGTGCGGGCAGCTGCCTTCACAGATAGGTGCCTGTGGTGGGTCTGCCAGCATCCCACAATATGCTGTAGATCCCATAGCAAGGGTCACCAAACCCTGCTGGCAGGGCCATCCTATTCAGTGAAAGTAACTGTAGTTGATTCTGGAACTGGGAATTTTTCTCCAACACAAGGAAGGAAAAGCTGAGGTAATCCCTGATCCTCAATATCTTTGTGCATTTACAGTCAAGGTCTTGGAGTCCCCTCTGAAAAGCAGAGAAATTACACAAAGCACTGTCCCTGGAGACTCCTGAGGATCTCTGAGGAGAGCAGTGAGAGAAGGGAGGAGTCACCACTCCTGGGGACTCAGTGCCTGCCTTTCCTCAGGACTCCAGGACACTGTGTTCAGAAGGCAGGATCACCTGGGAGCAGCCCCCTCCCAACCCACAGGAGGTTTTCAGATGTGCAGTGACCTGGGACAGGGAAAATACACCATGCCAAAGCTTGGGACATTTCACTTCTTTCTTCCCAATCTTGTCTTCTTTGCTTCATCTGTATAAATGCTGGTCTGGCCATACAGCATTCAAAGCTACACAAAAGCATTTATTCCATGTTAGACTTTTCCATGCAGGGCTGGTACTCTGCAAAGAGCAATATGTGCAGTTTCATAAGAGGAATTAAGTGCATTATTTTCACCTCCACAGACTTTAGCCCTTCCTCTTTAGCTGTCTAGTGATCCCAAACTGAAAACGTGCCAAGGCATTGCAATATAAATGCTTCATTGGTTTTGTCAACCAAATTAGAAAACAAATGTATTCAGGCAATCATTATGCTTAAATTAAGCCTGAAAAACATTTAACAGTACTAAGAAAGAAAAAATACACTGAATTTTTATATTATGAAATTGAAAGGAAAAATTTATAAAGCCCTGTTTAAGAAAAAAACAAAAGAGACCAAAAAAATCCAACAAACCAAAAACCCCAAACAAACAAACATCAAAACAAACCAAACCAAATGCAGTTTCCCTGACACAAGACCTAATTCTCATATCTGCCTCCCAAAATCTGTGCAGGATCAGTGGTCTGTATGAACGAGGAGGCAGTTGGGGTTCCTGGGGATTGCAGTTCATGGTGATCATAGACAGGCCTGCTCTTTTCCTAAGTGAAAAAGGTGCTGTCTTTGTCAGGAGAAAGTCAGAATATTTTTATACTGCTATACCAAACCCTGTAACTTTAGAGGTGCATCACCAATACTTTGTGAGCACTGATGATCACACAACCTTATCATGACATATTGTCACAGATATTTCTCCTTTAAAGGCTCAAATACATGTTTTCACTACTTGCACTGCTGATTCAAGTTATTTCCCACTCGGCCACTGAGGTACCTTGCACTTCTGTTTTCTCATGAAAATAGGACAAGTTAAGGAAGCACCAGCTTGGCATTAGTTGGTCCTACCAATACTATGGTAGTTTCTTGGCCATTATTTCATGTGCTGAATAGGATCCAGTCATCCAGAATTGTGAAGCAAAGTTCTGCCATATTTCGTGTGCTTGTTGCTGCAGATGTGACACATTACTGATGTGATCCAAAATCCAGAAAGACATAAAAACCAACTTCAAAGACACTGGTAGCATGAGTAGCAGAAAGCCTGTATGCTTCTCACTCTGCTAAGTCAGGTGAAAAATCTCCCTAGAAATAGGCCTAATTATTCTCCCACGTGATGAAGATAAAGTAATCAATGGGCAAGGACTGGCAAAGGCAGCATGATAAGAGCTGCTGGAGTATAGAGGGTCTAAGGAGTGAGGATTAGGATACACAACACTGCAGTATCTTGGTGCTCAGTGTGCTGTTGTAAAAACACAAGCCAAACACTAGGTCACATCTGAAAGCAGTATCTTGCCTTTTTAAAGGATATCATTACTTTACTTCCAGGTTATTATTTTTCCCTTATCACTAGGACAAATCAATATTAGCATGAATATAGTTATTCCTTTATGGTGATGCTGAGTTTTGCTGAAGGGGATGAGTGGGAGCTCTGTGCTGTGGTTTCCCCAGTGGCATTAGGCTGTGCTGCAGGATGTGCAGTGCTCCATGCTGTGTGCACAGCACTCCTGCACGTGCATGTCAGCTGCATCCCTCCATGAGCTGAGCTTGCAGCTGGGGCTTGCAGGGAAGAGATGCTCAGGATCCCTGCTCCAAAGGCACCTGCAGAAATGAGGGGCAGGACCGTCACTGCCTGTTTTCATGGGGTTTCTCGCTGAGTCACTGTTTCTAAACCGGAATTCCTGGGTTATGGGCGCATTCCTCCATATCTATGGAGCCAACCCTGTGCTGGCAGTGTCATGGTTTGTGTTCAGGTTTGGCAGACAGGAACAAAGGGCTCCCTGAATTACTGGTGCACCATCTTCCCTCTCTAATTCTCATAACAAATGTGGTGGTGGTGCCTGGACAAAACAAAATTAAAAGGCAACACAGAGAATACAAAAGCTTCCCATCACATCACTCTAGGAAGTTTGGAAAGCATTAATTTTTTGAACAGTAAATACCAACCAATCCTTTCTCCTGGTTTCTACATGGCTAAATATGGATCCTCATTTGCTGTCTCAGCATATTTTGTTCAAATATAAGTATGATAAAATAATTTGAGGACTAAGACTTAAGATCAGAAACCTAGCAATGGAGCTTATGTGTTTCATGAGGTGTCAGATGGCCTGTAATGGAACATTTGGAGTAGAATTCAAACAGATCTGAGTTTGTAAGAGTTATTCAACAGAGAGCTAATGAGAGCTCTCCTTTATAACATGAAGAACTGCAGAGTACTTTTATTGAACCATACGTTTTTTGAGAAGCATTTACTATGGAAACCAAGTCCTATGAAAAGATCCAGAATACAAGGGAAACCACAGGTATGGCATCTGAACCAGCTTTCTGACCAGAGAAAAAAGAATTTTAAAGCCTGGTGGTAGGGGGTGATTGGATAGGAAGATAAAGAAGCCCTGTTTAACAAAAGCAATGTTGAAGCTTGCAGTTTTTAGTGATAAAGAGAAAGGTGTTGCACTCCTCCTCTATATGCATTTCCCTGGCTTGAGAATATTTCATTACAGGGGTTTTTCAAAAGACTGAGCCATTCAGAGTGGTTTTTTCACTCATCATAGGGAATTGTAAGCTCTGTGGTCATTTGCCTAGCTGACCTCCCCATAGAGAAGTGCTGGCAACAACGTTACAGAAACTGAAAGAAATCAGCTCCACCAGGAATGGCTGGATGGAGGCACAAAACAGAAACTCTGCTGTGAGGTGGTACAGACCTGGTGCAGGCCCAGGAAACGATCACAAAGAAAGGGCCTTTCACCTCTGGAAGCCCCAAACTTACAGATTAAACTGCCATGTACTAATAATTAATAAACCCCATCAGAACATGGATAAATGGGCTCTCACTGAGTAAGCACTCTGCTCCTCAGCTAACAACACTGATCATACACCTGAAATGTGCTTTCATGTGCACACCTGGAAGGTGGTAATTTCTTTTGTTCTCTGCATCTGCAGAAACAGCTTCATGCAAAAGGTTTAGTAGTTACAAGGTCACAAAGGTGCACTACCCATAAATACAGTGTCAAAATATGCATTTTATGAAGAAGGAGGAGGGAAAAAAAAAAGCCCACTTAAGAAAAACAATCTACGGGGTTTGTACATCAGATCTAGATGGAAAGCAAAAGAAATGCTTTGCAGCTTCTTTTTAACCAGGTGAACTGAAAATGTGATGAGCTACACATTTCAATGTTACATGCCCACACCCAAAGGGTGCACAAGGAGTGGAGAGGAACAGGACTGCATGTTCTTTTTTCAAATCGCAGCTATTATCTAATATACCAGTAGAAACATTTCCCACAATGATGATATGCATACGCCTCAAAAGCTGTTTATTGGGCAACCTTGATGTATACTTCATTGAAGTATTGCCTGGCATATCTCCTTGCTAGATTATTGCAATGATTTAGGCAAAAAACCCAGAGCCATCTTCTGTCCATATTGTAAGCAGAGCAAAATCCAAGCATGGATTGTCATTTTCTGGATGAATTTATGCAGCTTTAGAATGGCAGACTGTTTACATGGATGACACAGACTGAAGTGTTTGTCCTGCATCACAATACTCTTAAGTGAAGACAGCTGGATTCGATTCTATCAGGAACATCAATCAATAGAGCTGCCAGCTAAATTCAAATGAGGAAAGCAGTTATCACTGAAAAAAGTCAAAGAAGAGGCAGAACTGGATGCAACTAGATCACAGATTGTGTTTAAAAAGTTTAAAAAAACATCCACAACTACTTGCAAATTAAATGAATTAGATGTCAAAGGAAACAAAAATGTTGCACTTGGAGTTGCCAAAGAGAATATTGGCTCTAGTGGTAACATCAGCAGTTCTTTTCCACCCTCACTAGGCTGGGAGGAAGCAGACTGTACCTTCAGGTGCTGTGTTGTTCCTGGTGTTTCTGCAGACCAGGCCTGCAAGCTTTCCATGGAGTTCAAGGAACACTTCCTCTTGATATGATTTGCAGAAGACTTCATTGCATTTATTTCAGATTACATCCAAAAAGCATCAGCACATCCCTACAGCTCTGGGTGTTGAGTTCTCCACCTGGACATCCTGCAGGAGGGCTCTCAAACACCTTTGCCAGGTGGCACTGATAATGATGTGCTGGTTTCTCTCCTCTAGCAGAGAACTGCCCCAAACACTTTGGGGCAAACTGTTTTGAAAAGAGCCATGCTGTGGGAGCAGTTAAAATATTATGTACAACAAAATACTCCATTCAGCTTGCAGCTTAAGCAGAGAGTGAAACAGAAAATATATTTCAACACACAAAAAAAGCTGCTAGGGACCTTCATATATTTATCTCCTGTGGCTTCTCTTTGGGTCAGAAATGACCACAGTGCCAAATGCACAGCACATCAGTGATTACCCAGTCCTATTTATAATTCCCATGTGCCAAACAACTATGACAGAAGGCTCACCATAAACTCCCTCATTTTCCATTTATAAATAATACACAGTTTGCTGAAAGGATTCCACAAATAGTAGCACTGCACATCTGCATAACATAGGAAACTGGGCAAATGTGCATTATTGGCAGGATTTTAAAATACCTATAGGCAAGTTTGTGGTTTGTCTATGGCTGCACTTAGTGCAGCTCGCATGATCCAATCTGTGCATATTTACTGGGTGTAATGTTACTATATTTACATTACTAGCATATCCAAATATATTTTTGGGAGGGTTAAAAACTGAGGGAGTGGTGACTGAGTCAGGATCCCACATATTAGATTTCCATTTGGAATAGGTTTCCCAAGGCATCTAATTTCACTTGCAGCATTGTATGTCTGGGACTTCTCGACATCTAATTGATGGAAAATATTATGTCTGTGTTTTTATCCAATTCCTAAAAGGCATTCCCTTTATATGGTTATAAGTACTTTAGTCGGGTATGCCAGCAGACTTTTGGTATTGCCATACCAAAGAAAGCATGCTGGATTTTCCATACTGGGCATAAATTCCTGCAGCTGCTGGCTCTTGGTTTTTTAAGCTATTGACAGTATGTCCAGCAATATACCCTGAAGCGTCAAAAAGTATTTGGAACATCAAGTATTTGAAATTAATTTCCTAAAGGTCTGAATGGATCAAAAGAAATTCTTGAGTTAAGACTGAGTCCTGCAGGAACGAGGGAAAAGAAAAACAAAATATCAGGAAATCTATTGCCAACTTTGACATGGTAAGAAGGAATGAGAAATATCTACAGAGAAGCTTCATTTGTTAACACTGAGTCCCTGGTTGGGGAAGCATGTCAGAAAGAAGATTTTGCTAGGAGAAGCAGAGGTATTTTTAATTTAAGTTTACAAGGATCACATTAGCTCCTGATTTATCTCCATCCAAATCACACTTTACAGTAGGAATTACAATAGGAATTACTTTGTCTCTGAACCATCAGACTGAAATCTGATTCTGCAGGAGAAGGATCAGAAGCCCAGGGATGGGCACCTGCTTCATTATCACCTTCTTTCCAACTCAGACTAGCAGAATGCTCCCAAGGGAGATAAATTACTGGAATACAGCTGGCATGCCTCTGCTCTATGAAATGAAGCCCTTTGTCTGGACCTGGATCACAGAAAGGATCACTGAGGAAAACTGTTGATGAATTTAAAGGAAGTGGAAAACCAACCTCAATAGATGTGACCAGAAAAAGAAATGGCTAGATCCACAGCAGCAGTTTCAGTTGCAATCACCAAATGGTCTCTTTGGGGTTTACTTTGCTCCAGCTGCTGGCAGGGTCAGCACACAGCTCAGAGCAGCTGTGACATTCAGCTCCTTAGCAGGCTGTTCTGCAGCTCAGTGATCCATCCAGCCCTGCTGCTCTGATCAAGGCCCACCCACGCCCCAGCAGATGAAGGAACACTCCAGCCAAGGTGTTCCCATTGCTGTTCAGCTCCAGAGCAGCAACAAACTGCTTACTCATAAATTACAGATCCAAAATACAACCAACTTTTTTGCATTAAGTGGGAAATAAATTACATACGTGATTTCTGAAACAAAGTTAGCAATTCTGGCTTTCTATTCACTTTGCTTCAGGAATGTACACTTCGAAAGCTGAGGCTGTCAGAAGGTTGTGCCTAATGTTAAAATCAATATGGTTTATGGACATTGTTTGTAAGCTAACAATTCAAACATTATTTTGCTTATTTGTAAGCTAAGGATGGTATTGATCACATTAAGACAAGGGTTTAAGATCCTGCCATCACTACAAATAACTCCTATTAACTGAGTGTATAATGGAGGACAGATTTTCCCTATTTTCAGTATTTATGGCATTGAAAGCTCCGAAGAATTACTGCTCAGGGAATGCCAGGATTTATTAACTAACCAAGAGTGCAAAAAAATCTACATTCCAGGAAGAAAGAACTATATGAAACTGCCATCTCCCACTTGCTGTAGAATATAGACAAAATTCAATTAAAGCCATGTAAACAAAGTTTCAGACACAAGAACAAAAGCAATGATGCTTTTGCACAAAAAGAACAGCTCCTTTGGGAAAAGATGAAATCAATATACTTAACCTTTACATTCCAGAGGATTGCCAAATCATCTCACTTTGGCAAGGATTCTCATGTAAACAATCACCAATTAAATTAAAAATCTGGGAGAAAAATCTAGTTACATTCCTTCTGGGAATGACTTTTCTGAATCTAAATCAAACACCAGTGGAGGACAAGAACACAATAACAATTCCTATAAATCCAAGGCTTATGGCCTCTAATCATCCAACATCATGCAGACCCTAAAAGCCAGTATCCTGTAGGAATATTCAAGCAAGCTCCAAACATGCTGATCCATGGAATACAAATAGCACATCTAGCTCACTTATCAGCAAGGTTTCAGCTGGAACATGAAGAGAACAGTCCAAGATGCTGTGACACACTGAGTTGGAGCAGCCTGGGTAAAACACTCCACAGGAGACCAGGCTTACTGTAAGGAGCCTTTCATAGCCCATCATCACTGCAGGCTGCACTTGGATTGTCACCAAGTGCTTCTGTCCCCTGCAACATTGAATCTGGCAGTGCTGACTGCTGCTGGAGATTTGTGGGAGATTAAACAAAGGTTCTAAAATTTATCTTATAATCTGTCAGCAGAGGGCATGGGGAGGAAGGGGGTTAGAGTTTAAAAGCAGGAGAGGAAAGTTTTCCCCATTCAGGGAATTCTTGAGTAACACCTCTTGATTTGGCTCTCTGTTTTCATGAGACAAGGCCTGAGAGAGCATAAGCCAGGAGAGCACCAGGAGAAAAGCATGCTTTTCCTAGACCTTTAGAGAGATAAAGTTAACTCCTGTTCCAAAGGGTGCTGTGCAAGAAAAAAAGGCTTCTAGTTTGGGATGAGCAGGGCCATGAGCAGTGTGGAGTGCAGCCTTTGACAGGGTCACTGCTTCTCCCCATTTCCCTGGACCAAACAAGAAGAGATAGCACCTACATTTGGTTTTTCTCCTTCAAACTGCTCTGAATGGAACACACGGAGTGTTTCCTCATCAGCCCATCACACATGTGGCGAGCTCTTGGCACACACAGCCAGCCTGTTTGCTCAAGAAAAACACACACCCACCCATGCAAATACAGCCCGTGGCAGGTTCTTCAATTATCATGTCTCAGTCTCTCATTGCAAACCCTCAAGAAATCCTAATTTATTCTGGCACTGTTGCTTTGGTACCTCCATTTTGCAGCTACTGGACATGAGACAACTGGAATTGGATATTGCCCTTGCCCAGGTCAGAGGAAAGTTTATGGCCAACTATGTTCTCATTAGCTTCCTGGCAGAGATTCTGGAACTATTGCTGGCCTGTACGTGCCTGTATTAGCAAATGGTGTGCATAATGTTCCTACCACATATCTAGCTGGAAGCTGTTCTGGCTATGGCTTCTGCCATTTTGAGTGTTAAACATGCCTTTGACAGGTTTAGGTGAAATTTTAAAAACAGTCTCTGGAAGACATGCTCAGATAAATTCTACCTCAACTAATTTTGGTTCCAGTTCAAACAGGACATTATAAAAAGCCAAGTCATGTTTGGAATATCAGAAACCACATTAGTAAATGAAATGTTGCAATTTTTAAGCAATTAATACTTTGGTTAACAAGTCAGAGACCTTCAGACCCCATTTCCTTTCTGTGCTTGTCAAGTTAACAAAACCCAGAGCAGAAAGAAGGAATTGCCTGGCTCTGTGTTCAATATTCCTGTCACTGAGTCATTTACCTGTGCTGCTGACTTCACAGAATGCCAGTCCCATCATGAGCTAGGGCTGCCTCCAGAACACAGATGCACTGAGACTCAACCCACAGCTCTGGAGAGGCTGTCAGGCACAGGAAATGCTTCTCTGCATTCTACACTGATCCTCCTCAGCTGGACAGCAGAGTTACCTTCTGTGAGTGTGTTTGGGCCATTCAGCTCCCTTGGGAGAGATTCACAGTCCTGACACACACAGGAAAACTTGCATCAAAGTGCAGCTGTGCAGTACAGATGGCAAGACCTGCCATTGTAGGGCCAGGACAGTTGCTTTTTCTCTCAGTACTAACATCATAAATCGGTGTATCAAGAATCAATTCTGTCTTCTCTTCCAAAAGTTAGATTTGGGACAGTTTTGTTAAGGAAGAAAGGGCCAAATCTTGCAGAGAGATAATAAAACCAGGCACTGCAGAGCAATGATTATTCTGCCTGCAGAATGAGTCTCTTCTGGAAAGGTGCAGGATAGCACATAAGAAAGTAAATGTGTTTAGGGCAAGCCTGAGAGAGAGAGAGAGACAGACAGGATCCTCTTGTGCCTGAATCTCTGCTGAGGAAACCTCTCTTTCCTTTGTAAGCACCTTCCTCTTGTCACTTAACAAGTGGAAAGACTGACTGAGGAAGGGCAGTAACAATGCAGGAGCCATCTGAAGAGGAGGCAAGGGTGGTATTTAGACAAACCACAAGTTCTCATGTTCATTATCTTCTCACCAAATGAAGTCTTCTTACCCACCTGTGCATTGTTCTCATCCAGTTGCCCTACTTCTGTTCATTATGTAGCATTCATTAACTGGTCCTAGGGATAGCAATTGAGAATGAGTAATTATCTCCCTAGCACAAAGAATAAGGGTCAGATTCTTAAAGGTGACTGCTGGAGGTTTAAAAAAAATAGAAAAGAAAAAACAATCAGGTCTATTTTGTCACTTGGGGTTGCATAAAGACAGCCTGGATTTAAAGAAAGAGATATATTTTATTTTTAGTCTAAAATTTTTGCATTACCAAAGCAGATTTTGATGAGACACTCTCAGATTTCAGAGGCTCTGTACTGTCAGTTCTCCCTTCCACGCAGATATATCAATGGCCACTCTGTGCTCTTTATTGAGGTCAGTTCAGGCATCAGTGGTGATTCAGTTTGCACATCTGTCTCAGTAAAACTCCAGCACACGTACTCACAGCTCCAGGTACTGTGATCTGAAGCAGCAGCACGGCTGTGCTAGCACAGTTCAGCAGTGGCTGAGGGCCACTGAAGGATTCTTCATCTGGAGCACACCAAGCTTGTGCTCTGCTCAGGTGGCTGCTGCTGTTACCTGTGCTGGCTGTTCTTTATTGTAATACACTCTGTCCTGCCACTGTTATACTTTATTGTATTCCTCCAGTGATTACAGAATGCAGTGGTGAATCACAGTGGTCCACTGCAGCCTACCAGGGGCAATCCCAATCCAGAAAGTCTTCAATAACATCCCAAAGGTCTCCTTTGCAGCAGGGAATGGTTCAGATACTTGATTTTTTTCCTCTATCACAACCCATAGTCTTACATTCTCTCAAGACTCCTTCCAAAATGCCAAAGAGCTTCTTTTGGCAATGGCAGGGCCTGGCCTTGTGCAGGGAAAATATTTTTCCTAATAATAAATATAACTATATTCTTCTATATAAACAATAATGTGAAAGGCTTTCTGTTGAGGAAGGAAGGGAAGAGAGGCTTTCCAAAGTAGTTTTTTATGTTTGATGAAGCAGCTAGGAGTAAGGACAAGCCTGGATTTCATGACAGGAGGATGGACAGAAGGGAAAGGATCACATTGATGAGGTATCTGATTAAGTTCTGTAGTAAAATACAGTAGAAAAACATTTTCTGACTGGAAATTGTTAGCATTAACACAAAAAGAACATTAAGCAGCATCATCAATCGACATTACTTGTTCCCTCCCAAAACAGTGTGAATTAAAGCTCTATTTAAAAGCAGTACATTTCTTACAGCCTGGATATCTACACACCAAAGAGTTGCTAATAGAAAGGAAAGCAGTTAAACTGACGTGTCAGCAGGGGCTACTTTGTCCCACAGAAATTTCATTTAGCTGACAGTGCCAAAAGTTTCCCTATTTGCAGATGTTGCCAGCAGCTAAGAAGAAAAATAAGAAGCATACTTGGGAAAGAAGTAGGACCCAGTGGGTCTGTGAAACAATTGCAAAGTTGTCTCTGAGGGGAGGGATACCCAGCATAAAGGACTCTCACAGCACAGGGGAAGATGCAGCTGGAACTGGGGTTCCTGGGACCAGGAGTTTGAGGAAAGAGGAGATTGCTTCCAGCAGCAGCTGAGAGCCATCCCCTGGCCTGTGGCAGGAGGAGAAGCTGCCGTGCCCCTCGGACAGATGTGCCTGAGCAGCAGCCAGGGCTCAGTGCTCAGAGCAGCAGCACACAGCCCTCCCTGCTCCTGGGGGGACAGCTCCTGAGGCAGCTCCAGAACCTGCCCCCAAACTACAACAGAAAACACCCAAAGCAGCCAGAAGTGCTGAGCAGGGCTGATCAGGCTGATTTTGCCAAAAGGGTGTGGGGCACATTCTCACAACACCACAGCTGGGAGCTGGGAAAGGATTTGCATCCCTTCACTTTTGTGTCTTGCTTCTCCTTCTGGGGATGAGAGAGCTTCTCTGCCTGGTTCAGATTCTGAGCTACTAAAATCTGTGCAGAGCTTGCCTCTGGCAGTAACGAGAGCAACCCTCAGTATGATTGTGCAGATGGACAAATTCTGCTCAAAATTTGGCATTTGTCATTTTTCATACAACTTATGCAGCCAACACACTCCCAAAGGACAGACTGGTTCTTACTGACAGCTGTGACCCCCTTGAGACACTGATTCCTGAACCTTTGTTTTTTTCCTTCCTACTTGGTAAAGCTCATCATCAGTTAGCTTAGCTTAGCTACAAAATAAGAGCAGCCAAGCTGATGCCAAGACTCATCAAGTTACTACAAAATACCTTTTCATTTATACTTAATTTGACTTCTTTGCTTTTTTTTTCCTGGTACTCACTACTGAGCCCTATAAATTAATCCTTGGAACTGTTAATGTGAAGTATGAGAAAAAAAGTAAATTTAAACACTAATTGGATCCTACATGAAACTCTTCACAATCAGTACTTAGCTAAGCTATGGTTCCTGAGCTGGAAGCCCACCAAACCAGTCCTGAAATGGGCCAAACTCCATGTGGTGATCAGGAATGAAATAAAATATTAATGAAAGTTTCAGAGTACTGTGTAAAGTCTTGGCAACAACCTTTAACTATTAGTGCCCCAGAGATTCACTTTATGTCTTGAATATTTTTCTGTTTGCCTATAATGGCAATTTTTAATCTTTTATTTTTTTTTTAACATTGAATTTGAAAAGTACAATATTGGAATCAACAATTACCCAATAAAGTGCTGAAAAGTACACAGGGCAGTCCCAGGCTCTTGCTTTTCTGCACTGCCTCTGCTTTTCACCCCTAGACTGGGAGTGGAGCACTTTTCTAGAAATCCTTTTGCTGATGGGTGAAAAACAATTCCATATGTGTGCCAGTACAGATAAGTAATTATGAGAAGCAGACACACTAATCCTCCTCCTCAGAGCAAAACCAGGTTTTATGCAGCATGGGTTTCATCACAGTGTTTTTCAGGGGGGGAAAAAAATTCTGTCTAGGCTCCCTGTGGAAATGACACTTGTTTCCAAGCAGAACTACAGATTTGCACTGTCATCCAGAAAGACTTCCAGAGGTCTGAGCTGACAAATCCAAGCTCAGAGGAGTGGTTCATAAGACTTATTAGTAAGCAAACCAGGCTGTGTTTAGGAAGCAAAGCCGAGATTCCTTTCCCCAGAAATAAATACATTTGCAGCAGCTAATTGTGGATGTCACTCAAGTGCTTTTGGGATCACTAATCCTCTGCAGCCAAAATCACCCCACTGCCCAAGTGTTACTCAGCCTGCTGGGCACCAGGGAAGGTCCAGGGACCTAGGGAAACACTACAAAAAACAGAACAAAAAACAGTACCAACAGCAAAAGGAACATAAATATTCCCTTCACAGGAACTTGGCTGTGTGGCAATACCAAAGCACAGATGGAAGCTGATTTGCAATCACTGGCAGAGGCCTACACAGGAATTTTTTTGTGGCTGACATTTTTTAATTAGAACCTTTGTAGTTATAACAGTAAGATTTTGCGATGTGGCTATTTACCTAAATGCTTTAAACTTTATTTATCACCTCCCTCTTTGACTGCCAAATTATACTGAAATACAAAGGAATTAGATTTGTTTTTTCCCTGAGGATTACATGGTAGCTGGCTAAGAGAGATTCACAAACACTGCACTAAGGAGTTCAAAAGCTCAAGAATGGTTAAAATTCTCTAAGATGAAAAATGTTACTGCTTCTGGTGCACTCGAGTCAGGAAGGATGGGCTGACTGCAGAGGGGACAATAGGAATATTCCCTGGCTTACAGCCAGCTCATAATTCACACACAGGCATTATCAGCCAAAGTTAATTTTTTTTTTTTTGATTAATCATCTGCCAGAGCTTGAGAGTTTGTGGCTAATTGTTCCATTCTTGACTACAGAATGAATTAGAGAACAATGTGCAGTCCTAAGCCAGGGAGGGAAAACATAAAGCAAACCCCTGAGCACACAATGAATAGTTCAGATGAGCTGGACACTTTGCTCCTCTGTTCATAAAGATGTGATGAAAATCCACTGCTCCAAGGAACAGCACACACAAGTGATAGATGTTAAATCTTACATCCTGTGCTCACAGGTTCCTGGACTCATGTTGGACTGCTTAGTTTATGGAATAATAGGTTTAGAGCAAGGAAGAAAGGAGAGCAGGATTATATTAGAAGGTTAACTCTGATTTAAGAAATAACTGAGGCAGCAGGTGTCCAAGGAATGATGAATGGGCAGCAACATAAAACAGACACCTTTCATTAGAGGTGGATGAAAAATACTGTTTAAAAGGATATTACAGTGAAGTTCTTGTGGCTATTTCTCTATGCTAGCAACGTAAATTAAAGGTCTCTCAGTAGCAGCTTGTCTAAGTGAAGGACAGAAAATCAGAATTCTCAGGTGCACCAAGCACCATTGTTTGTGCCTTCCCAGCCAAATCATCACATTTCTAGTGTAAGGGGTTTTTTTTAAATTTTCAAATTCTTTAAAATGTATTCTTTTCAAACAAAAAAGAAATGTAACATTAAAAATGAAAATGTAAAGAAAGAAAAACACATTAACACATAAGCCATAAAGCAGTAATTGTCCATGACTCCTCTCATTCACCTCAATAACAATATGTCTGCAAAAGAGCATAGAGAAAGAAGAAAGATAGATAAATATATTGGAATTCTGAGGGGGAAAAAAGAGAAGAGGCATTCTCTGCTTGGGCTTCTTGTTTCCACTGAAAATGAAGAAGGAAAAGGACACACTTTTCACTGCCAACAAACAGAACTAAGGAAGTAATGACCAAAAAGGGCAGCAATGTTTACATTAAACTTTCCAAAGGAACACCAAAGGTATGATGAGCTAAACATAAATAAATACTCCCTACTACTATTAAATGCTTTTGGGGTGAAGAAACAAAGTTGACTGACATTAGAGAATGAAGCAGTGCTGACGCAGAACAGAAACAGTGACTCAGAGGAAAACACGTCACCATAGAATGTGAGGAGACTCTGCAGCCCCATTCCTGTGTGACACTATAAAAAAAGATGGGCAGGAACATGTGGATTTAGCTCACCATAAACATGCAAATGGATGGAGGCACCAGAGATTGCTGAGCAGTTCAGTGGACCCAAAAGGCAATGTGAGGAACTACTGACACACTTACACAGAGCCTGGCAGCAAATGACAATCCATATATTCAAATATGAAAGAAAATGTGAACTTGTAGGAGCTAATCACTGCAGTCTTTTTTACAAGTTACTCAGCCAAGCAACACATTGTCAGCACTGTACGGATCACACCAAGTTAGTATTTACTAGGGCTAATTTTGAGTGAGTAAGCCAAGGCAGCAAAAGCTTTACTGCAGCACATTACACTGCCAAAACAATTTCTGAATCAGAGGCTCTGTGTGCACAGATAATGACAAGAAAAAGGTCACACGTGTACACCTGCAAAAGAATTGGGTTCTGTGTGGAAAGCCTTTCTTTATGGTGCATCTCCTTGTTTTCTTCTTTTCTCCGAATATCTCCATTGCTTTGAGCACTGGAAGCAATAAATTCCAAAATGAGCAATGCAGCTTTTGGGCCTGAATCCAGCCAAGAACAATGGAGAAGAGTATTAAAAGTTCCATTTCACTGATCACTTTTATGATGTGCAGGGGACACCAAACAGCCTTTCTCCCTTTCACCCTACTAAATGTTTTCTCTGTATGTGATGATTTATATAATAATAATAACAATTACTACTACTACTAGTACTGATACTGAATTCCTAGGACTTCTCTAAATAGAGGAATGAATTTGAGGTTCTTATACTGGATATGCTACACCACAGAAATAGGAATGAAAAACCAGATCAATCTGACTTGCCTTTACAAACTGAAGGACAATATAAAGAGCGTTCTCTAGTTAATTCTGAGCAGAGGCATTGCTAAAAGTACAATATGATTAACCTTCAGCAGTCATTTTACAGTGTAAGGAATGAACACCTCGTCCTTTCCCCAAGCTCCTCCCTTGACAATGCATCTGTGCACACAGGGGGCCTCTGGAGCAGCAGGGGAGCCCTCTGTTCCCATGGTGTGACAGAGGGGCAGCAGCCATGGGGACCATTCCCAGAGCACAGAAAGGCTGGAGGCAAGCAAGGACACCTCCCAAAGGTGGGTTAGCAGAGCTGCTACAGCAAACACCACTTGGGCTGGGAGATTTTCTGTTCCATACACAAACTGCCCTTTCATCTTTTGAGTGTGTGTCTCCCAGAGCATTCCCACCAGGACCAGGAGGTGCTCTGTAGCAGTTGTCCCCATCACTTCCCTTGCTGTGGTTTGCATCAGTGGCCCAAGGGCACAGGGACAGGGCCCCTTTCTGAGGAAACTGGACTGCAAGATGTCCTCCCAGGCAACGTGGAATGTGCTGCAAGAGGCTTCCAGCCACCACACCCCATGGACTCCACAGCGCACAAACAGACCAAACCCAAACAATGTGGATGTCAGACCCTCTGGGACAAGTGCTGTGCAGTGTTAGATCCATTCCCCTTCATCTGCATGACTTGGCAAAGCAGACATGGCTTTAGGGTTCTGGAGTCTCTACACTTTATCCCAAGTTCAGATACCAGTAAGTTGTAAACATGTACGGAGAAGTTTGCACAGAGTGTATCAACATTAATAAAAACAGATATTGATACATCTCCAGTCAATCTCCCTCCAGCTCATGGGTGAGCTAAGAAATCATAATTTCCTTTAGTAACACTGTTGGCATAAAAGATAGCACAGAGAGAAAAGCTGTTCTGGGGAAATATCAGAAAATTATTTTGCTACTATATGGACAAAAAAATCACAGTACAAATACAGAGTCAAGGCAGTACAAAGTTTATGACATCATGGCTCAGCACCATTCAAATAGTTTCATCCTTCATTTAAAATTAGATTACAGCCTCATACCATACCAACACACCTGATATATTCTGATATACAATGCAAGATCTCTGACACTTACACACATAGGTCAACATTAAAAAAAAATCCTGGCAATTACAGCAGAATATATCCAGGCTCATGAATCCACTGTGTCCATCAGCAAGGTGAAATGAAAAATGGCTCTTATGCAAATCTGTGTAAACAGTCACTGCCTCTTTCAGGTAATCCAACACCCATTTCAGTCAGGGAAATTGGAAAGTGATAAATTCCCTATGTGCTGTGTGTGTGTAACATTAAATAACCAGCACGTGCCCCAGGGGCCGGGATTTCACGAGTCATTGAGCTCGGCACCAGGGGATGGCTGCATTCAGCCACAGGCAGAGCTGCTGGGAGGGAGCCACGGGTGAGCCTGGGCAGAGCCCGCTGCTCAGAGCTGAGCTGGGAAGGGAAGAACCAAGAACCCCTCACAGATCCCAGCCACATCCCAGCCACCAAGGGCTGACCAAGAACGGGGCTTGCTCACAGCTCCTGCTCAGACTCCACACAGGTGCAAGTGTAGACCCCAGAGGGACTGTGAAAACTGTTAACAAACCTCTGAGGAAGGACCTTAGAGCATCTTTACTACTTTAAAGTCAATATCCAACAATGAGAAATTGTCTGTGGTTTTGGTGCATGGAACAGAGTCAAAAGAATATTGAAAGATGTTTCCTGTGTGATGTGAAAAACTGGATTTAAATCCCATCCATTAGAGTGCAAAACAAACCATTTAGCTAATTCCACTGTGAAATTTAAAATTCATGGTAAAGAAATATATTAAAGGCTTTTTCACAATCACAAGAAGATGAAATATAGTTGAAACATGCATGTAAAATGTGTACATTTTCCCTATAGAGATAATAAATAAGCCAAAATAGCTATTTTCTTCCTAATTATTTGCATAATGTGATATGATAATGTATGCAACTAAAGTCATAAATTAATCCTGAAGATTTTTGCGTGTGAGCTCTTTCTGAGTAGAGTCATATTGAATTCAACCACAAAATCAACAGCAGTTTATTCTATAAAATACAGCACAGCATGATAAATGCAAAATTATTTTTACTGCCTGTTAATCCACATATATTGGAAATGTCAAGCTTAGTGGGGTGCTAGTGCTGTGGGTATTGTTTGAAGTGTAAGGATGATGGAGGCTGGAGAGCTGAAAGGGATTTTCTTGTACCAGAATTTCCTTAATGAAGATAAAATTCTCTCTACTGTAACCTGTGCATTTTGTTCCAGATGCATCAAATGCTTCCTTCATCTTTTATTTAAGAGCCTGATGCCCACCTCAGCTGGCAGCAGAGCAGTGACAGCCTGGATGTGAGTGCAGTGTCCATAAAACGGGATCACTCCCTGATCAACCACGGCTCATCCAGCACGCCCTTCCTCACTGACACGGGGCTGGGCTATAAACTCACCTGGGAGGCTCCTCTCTCTTCCAGGAGCCAGCCTTGCTCTCAAAGGGAGTTTTCAGCCTGTTACAATGGGAGTTATAACTGCAAACTGGGTAAGCAGTGCTCAAGCCCTGCCTGCACAGCCCTAAGGATGCACAGGGTATGGACAGCCAGGAGTGCAGTTCCTCCCAGCCTCGCTGCTTTTTAAAGCTGTTTCTGCAATGCAGGAGCTGAGTGATAAAGTTAAATGTGCAAAGACACTTCAAGCTCCACCAGCAACCCTGATATTTATAGTCAGCCCTTAGTAAGCACAAATGACTCTGACTTCAACACTGACGCCACCTCTTTATCAGCTTAAATATTTGAGGATACTCAGACTAGAGAGTTTCTATTAACTTAATACAAACCTCAAACAAACGTGCCTAAATTATCACCACCTGCTCATTGACAAGAGCCTAATTCCTCCTCCCCCACGTGTGAGACTTCAGACCTTTTAATGTCTGAACACTGACAATGTGACGCTCTTAAACTTACATCATAGAATACTGACACAGTGAATGTGCCAATTTCAAGATGACTGCCAGGAAAACATAAACTGTTTGACATTTAATAAGCTTGTGTTTTCATAGAAATACAATGTGTTCTAGATGGTTTGTTTCCATGAAAACACATGGCTAGAGACAAAATGAAAAATAGTTCTCTCAGCACTAAGCACAAAAAATTAAATTAAAAAATCATCTGACAAAAATGCACTAAAAATCAAGTAGCTTAGGATTCACATTTATAATAAATAATCAATGAAGTGTTAAATAGAACAGCTCATGGAATTATTGTTACTTCTTTTAAAATTAGGAATAAAGACACTGTTTTGAAATTAATTTTAAAGTATCAAAAGTGCTACATTTGATAACACAAAGTAAAACGAACTAACACACAGAGAGGCCAGTTTGGGAGAACTCTATTACCCCAACTTTACTGGCAGATAGTCTGATAAGATCCTGGTTTCTTTCCTTATCAGAATTAATACTTTTATAATAGAGTGAAAAACAACTAAATATAGTATGCTGTAGCACTGTGAGAATAAAGGAGAAGCTACAGCACTTGACAGTGAACAAAGTGGCTCTGAAGTGGCTCTGCTGGCTCTAAAGCCAAGGGCAGCTTTTCCACTGGTTCCAAAAGATGCACAACTTTCCCATTTTTAAAATGTCACTGCACCTGTCTTTGATCATGTCTTTGAGGGGAAAAGTTTTGTGAGGAAAATGAAGAGTGCAACAATTAAAGAATGAAGGCTTTAGTAAAAAGAAAAAGGTTGTTTTTATGAATATGATAAGTTCAGAGCATAGACAGTGTCAGATTTCAGTTGGTAGCTGCTGTTGCACAGAGATTCTTGGACTAACCTAGAAATGCTCTTTTGAAAGAGGCTAAAAATTCATATTCTAATTTTATAATCTGGGCATGCTTATCTTGATGCATGGAAGCAGAGGTGTGATGTATTACAATCTCACTGGAAGCAAGCAGAAATTTCAGAGATTTAATGGATCAAATATGAAAACTGTCATCATTCAGCTCCTGTGGTCTTTCCTTTAATCAGTTTGACCTCCTACTTCAGCTGAAGCTTCTGTTTCTCTTCTTACCTCCTGAATAGACCTTTTGGTTGACCAAATGAGCACTACCAAGCCTGATTTGGAGAGAAGCATCATGGAGGCTGCCATGCCAGTGCCATGAAGCCATTAGGAACAGGCAAGCCAAATCTGACACAACAGAAAAAATAGGATTTACTGGACAACCTGCACCCACAACAGATATGCAGAGTCTTTTCTGCTTATGCAGAATATACAGTAAAAGATCCTGTATCACACTGAAATGCTCAGCTTTGTGATTTCAGGATCTTGAGAAAAGGAAATTAGCAGTTACATGTAAACCTTCCTAGAACACAACACCACTGGCTAGGCTGGACCCCAAGTTCAACTGCTGATTTAATCTGGAGTGAGCAAAGAGTTTATTTATAAAGCAGGAGCTGGGTTCCCTGCAACCCCGTCATACAACCTCCCCTCCAATACCAGTGAAAAGCAGCAAATGAACCCACAGTAAAGGGAATTTCTTTTGTAAACAGGGGTTATCAGCTATTAGTTTCACAAAGAAGAATAATAACTGCCCAAATTACTTGTTCACAGGTTAAGGTTCTCTGTCTCTCTCTTTTAAAAGGTCCCCTCTTAGAACAGGGATTTTTTGGTGTCAACATTGTTGGCTTCCCGAAGACAAAATGTTCCAGAGAAATATACATTACTGCTTCTAAAGACAGGATTTCGTGCTAAAATGTACTCTCAAAACAGCTGACAGTGAGGTGGTGAAGTCCTGTTGACAGGACGTGGAAATTTAAGGTTGAAGTACCTGAACTGCCTCATTTCTAGGTCAGCTCTTAAAGTCATGCCACCACCATCCCACATGAAGGACAACTCACCCTGCTCTGAGTTAACAAGGGTTTTTCTTACCTCCCTTCTGAAAACTGCAGGGAAAAATTGAGACTTTCAGTGAAATATGTTTTGAAATATCTAAAGCTCTGTTTAACACGGAAATTACTTTCAGCCTGCCTTTAGTACCCTTATGTCCTCAAAGAGCATGCAAAATCATCTTTGTGAATGACCTCTTTACTTCCACCTTTACTTCAAGGACCATAACCCTGGGCTAAGCCACCAGTATAGGCAGGGAAAGGGGAAGAAGAGTCGGTGTGAAAGAAATGTGAAGACTTTAAACAGGAAACTTGCCTTATCTGTAAAGTTGCCTTCACAGCCAGCAAGTATCACACCTCCATATCAGTTAGGTAATGTAACAAAGATAACGAAACAGTTCTTCAGACAAACATTGATGAGAAGGATGGTTATCAACTGATGGCTTTATCTAAGAGGAAATCACTAAATGCCTTTGGTCATGTAGTGGCTTTCTGAAACCAGAGGTTTCCCAACCTCTGTTGCACAGAGATTAAATAAAGGCTTGTTTGAATTTCCAAAAAACTGCAAGAACACCACCACTCTTGCAAACTGGCTTTTGAAGTTGGTGGTAAACACCTCAAAAAAAAAGAAAAAAAAAAAAAAGAAGAGAGAGAGGAAATTGCTTTGCTTTGAGGGTGTGCCTAGCCTGTTGTACAGCAAGTGACAGTGGTGCACCTCACAACTGATAGTTTGTGCTCGCTTTAAACAAAAACCTCTCATACACAGAGGGGAAGATAAGCCAGATAACAAAAACGCCTCACAAGTCTTAGTTTTTCCAGCCAAGTCATCATGCTCTTGGTCAAGCCTTCCTATTTAATTCACCTCTTATGTTTTTTACAATAACTCATTGAAGGTTCGGTTCTAGTTCAATTTGAGAATCTAACCATTAATGGCAGTAAGGTTAAGAAAGGAAACTTCCCAAAGTATCAAATGCAATCCCTTAAAACAGTAACTTCTATTTAGGTGAGGTCTATTCCTTTGATCAAGTGAACTGTGAATCCAAACCCAGACAATAAAGTAATTTCTGGCAAAGTGACTGCAGTGGGGTTAAAGACCAAATCAAAGTTCTATTACCATGTTTTAAAAGCAAGAGATAAAATAGCAATGGATATTTACACTCAATTCAAAGGTATTCACACTGCAGGAAGTAATTTTGTTAATGACATAGTCTCTCTCTCTCCTCCCCTGCATAAAACATATTTAGAAAAAGGGTTATTTCAATACTCTGACACTCATTTCAATGTGCATTAATCAGCACATCAGAATATGCCAAAGCACACATATTTTGACTATTCCTTTGTAGTGAATGTACAGGTAATTCAAAGTAAGTAATTTTGGCATTACAGAAAA
The DNA here is from genome assembly GCA_013400435.1 of Pycnonotus jocosus. NCBI lineage: Eukaryota > Metazoa > Chordata > Aves > Passeriformes > Pycnonotidae > Pycnonotus > Pycnonotus jocosus. Next base: position 16,296 of record VWYP01009979.1, on the reverse strand, counting down.
ATGGGGTCATTTTGTCTTATTTGTGAATGCGCTGTATTTTTTCTCGTGTTTTCAATTGGAACACAACTACTAAGACACAAGAAAACATTTAACTATTCCTCTATACCAAAGTAACACCATTTTCCCTGAGTCTTTCAGTTTAATGAAGCATTTTGCAGAAGGGATTTGTGTGTGGGCATAGTTTGGGTACGCAGATGAACATCTTCCCCATCCTCGTGCAAATTACAAAAGCAGCTGACATTTAAGAACCAAACTCAAACCAAGTATCTGTCACTATGGTTTGATCCATGTAAACCTCAAAAATGACCTGTACTCCGAAATGTAACTCATATCTGGCAAGATTTCTGAAATGGTGTCTGCACAGTTCTCCCTCCTTGCCCTCCCACTCCCCCCAGTTAAGCAATATACACAAATATACACATTTTGGCAGTATAGCTCAAAACTATTCAAGTGTTCTGAAAACAAAAGGAAAAAAGTCAAAAAGTTGAATTTTAAGGAGTCTATATCCCAGATTTCCTCAGGATTCTATTTGATTTTGGGTTGATCCGTTTCTGTTCCTTTTCAGCTGCAAGTTTTAGCTCTTTAAACTGACCCATACTGCCCTTTGAAACTTTCTGTCCTTTGTACTTCATCATGTTAGGAGACTGATAGGGAGAAAAACCTGACCAGCAAAACAATATTTAGATTTGGAGCTTTACAAATATCATCATCATCTGGTCATAACCTGAAGAACAAGCTCCTCATTAGGAGCTGAAATGATTACCTGATGTGCCATGAGGAACTGCCTTAGTTGCTGTCTGCATCAGACTGTGCTCCCACCTGGGTCAACATTTAAATAATTCTAGGTTGATGTGCTGAGAGAAAAGCTGCAAAACTTTCAATATTTTCACAATCCTTATTAAGCTCAGCTATCAACATACATTAAAGAGCCCTTTTCAGGTTCAATAGTTGTGTCAGGATGGCAAGTGCTCAAGTCTAGCAATGCACTGTCAAATAAATGAGTCTATTAGGAATGATGGAATCAGTCCCTGGTTTCAAAATTCAGATAATAAAATGTGCTTTTTTTGGTTCAAATACCAACCTTGGAGAAGTCCCTATGACTGAGCTTGCTTTAGAATCATTAGAATTCAGCTTTACTACAAAAAAATGCAGCATTGTGTTATAAACAATGTCATGAAGTGAAATGAATATAAGCAGAAAACTCCAGAGATTCTTCTCAAAGCATGAAAAAAAGCAGCAGCAATACATCCATAGGAAAAAAATCCACTTGGACTTTTGATGTTTGAACAAATGGTATGAAGATAATGTTTTAATCCTAATTTTAAACTCTAATTTAACCCCAACACTTTGCTGTATTTGGTGGCAATCCATTCACAAAGATTCACCTTTCTATAAAGATTGAGGTGACTTCAAGGAACTGTTCAAATCAAACCAAATGAGTCTTGCACAAGTCTTGTTTAGGAAGTAAATGATTTCTTAGGGAGCTATTGCAAAGGATGTAGTCAAAAGTATTTCCTTGCAAGCATAGTTAGGGCTGGCTAGACTGAAACTATTAGAGCCAAAATATGCAACCCATATATTAAAGAAGAAAGTCATAAGCAGTAACATTTCCTATTTGCTTTCACATTGTTTGCATTGAAAAATATGCAAAAATACAAAAGTAGATTTGGAGAAGTCTCATCTGTCAGTTTTCTGGTGCCCAAGGCACTAAAAAACTGGAAAAAAAAATTAACTTAATGACTGTGCAAAGAACAACAACTCCTGCTCTCAGAGTTGGATTAAAGTCTTAGAATGTGAAGAATATCAGATCTTTTTAAGCTTAGATTCAGCCCATAACACAGTTCTCTTCTGTAACCAATGAACACACCAAAATTGTGGACAGCTGTTCTTATCAAGCTGGAAACATTAACTTCATGTAACAGCTGCAAGAGTTCTAAAGACAGGAGATTCTAAAAACAATTAAAAAATAGGCAATGCTGAGAGGGCTGATGGAAGCTCCTTTCAGCCAACAGGATTTGCTGAAGCAGCTGCAGTAGGATTCAGAGCAGTTCTACACTTTCCCTGTTAAAGTACATTGCACCACAGGAGGTGTTCATGGCTTCATTGACATTTCCTACATCAGATGAACAGCCTTGGGAAGGAACAGATAGAAAAAAGAAGGCTACAAACATGCAAGAGCAATTTCTATGAAATTATAAAGCAAGACTTGGGTATAAGAGAACACTACAGACATTCCCAATGTATTTACTGCCTGCATCCACAAACAGTTCAAATTTATTTTTGAGTCATGTCCACAGTCTTCTAATATCCGTCAACCACACTAACAGAATTTAGATCTCTAATGCCAGAAATCCCTTAATGCTCTCCTAACACTTCATCATTCCTTAAAACATGGGCCTCCAAATATTTTTTAAACATTAGAGAGAACGTCTCTGCCCATCTTGTCTGCTTCCACAGGAGTACTGGAAAAAGAAATGAAGGGGGAGCAGAACTGGAATATATTGATTTGCAATTTAGAAGTATCTGATCTATAATCCAACATACACATAAATTTTCATGCTGGCTTACTAACATTTTGCAAATACTTATCAGTCTTCATTTGTTAAAATTACTTTTCAACTCATTTACAGCTTTTCCCTTGCTCTGGTTTGCATGATACTTCATTATTAAAGGCACCAAAAACCCACCAGAAAACTCACAGTAAAGTAAGCCCATAAATAATGGTTACAGCCAAACCCCCCAAACAGACAGAAGGTGCTCCATATACTCAGGACAGAAGCAGAGAAGAGAGCTGATATTATCTTCAAATGCAGCTAATAGACAGAGTTCCCCATGGGACTTGCAGGGCAGTGCATGTAATTGCCTGTTCTATCAGCCTTAGAGAAAATGAAATGTTCCTTCCAAGTGTGCCAAAGGCTTGGGGCCCAGGCACATGCCAAGCTTTTGGGCAGCTGAGAGAAGATTAGAGATTAGAGGCAGCAGGCTTGTCTCAGCTCTGGCCTGTTATTCTGTCAGGATACAAAACATACGTTAATAAAAATTCTTTTGACACTTTACCCATGGCTGTTTCCACATGGGTAAGGGGGCTGGTCTCTCTCACAAATGTTGGAACTTCTACAGAAAAAATACTGCACTGGTGCAGAACTGCCAGGAAGAACCAGATCATGCCCAGATTTCACCTGCAGCCATGTCATGGATGTCACACATCCCTACCCATTGCCATTCTGGGTACTCTTTCTCCAAAGCCAGCCAGAAACACTTCCTGACTTTAAAAATATTCCCTCCTCTCCTCATTATTTGACAATGCCTTCATCTTTGCCCCTGTACTCAATAATTTGGCCACACAAAAAGAAGGCAACAAACAAGTCACTGACACAGTGTCTTGTGTGGGAAGGAAACCAAACTTTCCACAGGGATGGCCTCAAAGGGGAATTAAAGGCACAAAGCTGAGCTGCTGATGAAGAGGCTTCCTTTGGCTCACAGAAGTGAAGATTTTAAAAAATAAAAAAAAAAGGAAGAAAAAGGAAAAAAAAAAGAGAAAAAGAAAAATTAAAAAGAAGTGTAGCAGTAGTTCAGTAAAAGTTTTGAACGAGAGAACAGCCCTAGATAGCTGTCTTCAGATTCTTCATCAGGGCAAACAGTGCTTCAAGGACAAGCAGGAAAGTAGCAGCTATTTGAGGCAACTTCATTATAAAATCATTTTTAATAAGCAATCTGAACAAAGAGAGGGAATGCTCTTGCAGAGAAGCCCCCAAGGGATCTTAAGGCTGCCCAGTAAAGTTATTAGGAGGTTACACACAGGGGACCAAACAGCTATTTTATTGGCCTCAGGGGACAGGGTTTAGTTTTCACCTGTTCTCTTTAGGCCTTGGTGCTAACAGCAGATCCTGTTAACCATCAGTTTTCTGCAGGCTCCTGTTTTGTGAGGGATAAGTATCCTTTACTCACTTGAGTCTGCACACGAAACACATGAGGTGAAGTCGACAGTACAATGCACAGTAGATAAGTAATTATAAATCAGATCAGGAAAAAAATCACAGTGGCTTTCCCTTTAATGCAATTAAACAAAATAATTAGCAAAAATCGGGAAATCTTTAGCAGTGGCAGTAAATACCATCTGGAAAGCAAAATCAGAGAAGAGAAATCTGGGTCTTGGGTTCCATTAAGCTGCAAACATTAATATATGCCTGTGGAACTTTGGTGAAAAGCAGTTCTAGAGTAGTTGGATATCTGAGAAGCTGAAGAGCTTTCTTCTGCCCCAAATCTGCCTCTTCATTTTTAACAAGCAGTGTGCTCTTCTTAGCAACTGCTCAGAGTCAGAGACAGGAAGGAATTTGGATCTGTGGATCCATTCCATGAAGCAGGAGTGGATCTCTGCCCAGGACAGTGCTCAGAGCATGCCTTTCACTCCATGAACAAGAAATTCCCTTTTTGTTTTTGGCAACAATGCAGGCACAGCACTCCAAGATCCAGGCAAAGGCTCAGGGGCTCATCAGGACCATGAGCAGCGGTGGGGACACCTAAACTCTGTCACTCCAGCTCTTGTCACACAGTGGGCAGCCAAGCTGACCTTCCTGTGGAACAGTCCAAACTTCCCACCTGCAGTGTAACCTTGAAACATGAATTGCTCCCTTAGTCCAGAGTTTCTGGGTGCTTATCAAAGAACACCGAGGCCAGAGACACCCCGAGAGCAACACCTGCAGCCAGGTGAGTGCAGGAACAGCCCCAGAGCTTCACGTGGGAGTGAGGAAAGGGGTTGGGATCTCAGATACCAGAAGGGATGGGTTTACTTCTACCCTTTGCCAAACAAGTTGCCAGTTCTTCATGCAAATGGTTTTATTTAGTGCTAAAATTTTAAAGCACACAGTTTCCACTTAATTTTCCACAGGAGCTCACATCATTAAAATCAGCACCTAGCTTTGGAAACGTTACTTATCCACCAGAAATTAACTGAAAGGATAATTTCAGTTGAAGTAAGGAACAGTTCACCAAAATTAAGGGATTCATACAGAGGTGCTTACTGACTTAATTGTTTAAGAAAAATTACTCTAATTTAAATATCTTGATAAATCACAAGAAGAAACATGCTCTTTCTCTCCAAATGGTGATAATTTAGTCTAAATGAATGAAGCAGTTTTCATTCCTGGATCAGCTCTGATCCACACTGTGGTGACAGTGAACTGTGGGTGCACTACCTGCAGAAAGCTGAACCCAGTGAGCAGCCCCTAGTTCAAAGCAGCATCTGGTTAATGCAGGCCAGGTAAGAGCACCCCTGCAGGTCCCCACCTCTGCTCTGACAAGTGTGTGTCACTCAGAGCCAGGGCTCCTGGCTCTTTTCTGCTGTGGAACAACATTCCAAAGGAGCTCTGGACAGGAAACTGTGAGGAAGGCTTGTAAAATCTATGCATTTTTTACTATCTTACAAGTGCCAGGTAAGCAAATGACTGAATGTATCTGGCCATCAGTGCAGATATGAACTCCAGCTATGCAATCAAACTCCTTCAAAGCTTCTGACTGTGGCTCTTCACAACTCAAAGAGTGAGAGAAAGAAGGTTCCATCTCATTCTGGATTCAGTACAATGCTGGCCTTGGGGTGCAGCTGCAGGAAACTCCTTACTTTGAGAGGCAGTCAAGTTCAAACTCATTTAAGAAAGTCAGTGCCCAAGATAAAACAGGGATCTGAAGGAAAAGAAGGTGATTGATTTGTGTGATAGCTCTGAGTCACAAGTGGCCTGGTAGAGGCCATGAAACTAACTACATGATCTATGGCAAGATTGAGTTTTAAAATGCCAGAAACAAAATACTCCACACTTAAGGAAAGCCTAAAGCCCAGAATTAAATGTCAGGTCCTTTGCAGCCTTCTGTTTCCCAGAATTTCAAATTTTTCTCGTCACTGATACAATGATGCCTTTCTGAATTTGCAAAAAGGGTGAAGTTGTGCAAAGTTACAATTCACTTGGAGTATTTTTCTATTCAGAGCATGAGACATGGCAGGAAGAGGGTTGTTTTACAAATATTACTGCCAGTCAAATGATCAGAAAAGAATCTAAATGTCAGTCATGTCTTTCTCGAGTCAGGAAAGGACTGAAAGACCAGAAGTCCCACTTTGTATGGAAGATGAGACAGGACTTGTCCTCTACCATCTGACAGACTACAGCTTATCTAAAGTGATGGTTAACCTGACAAATAGCCATGTGAGCTCAAGAGAATAATTCTACAAACAGACAGAAGGCATGAATTTTTTCTTCAAAAGCCCGTTTAATCTTAAACTTGAACTGAGCAAAGAAGGGCATTTTGGGGTGGATAACATTTATTCCCTCAGTGCTCCTTGGAAGGTTATTGCACTCCCTGTTTCAAAGTATCAGATTTTGCAACCTTCAAACTGTGATAAAGAGAAAATGTGGAGAAGCACCAATGAAGCAGAATACTTGGATAAAATTAGTTGCCTCAAAAAGGATAAGAATCTCTCAGGTTTTAGATAGTTAAATTATGAAAGACCTGCATTTCTTCAGCACTGCTATATTGCATGTGTACAAATATTAAGCTATTGTTAGATTCAGAACTCCCTGAGCAGCTGCCATCAGCACAGGAGTTCAGTTTCAGCTGACTTTTGTCACAGACTAATGTCAAGAAGGGCATAAAATGTACCCAGATCCTCAACAACTTCAAAACCTGCACAATTAAAACAGCTGTTAGGGTGAAGTCTGAAAAGGATTAATCTGATGTTTGAAATGCATCATGTATCAAACTTTCTGGCATCATGTTAATTTTTTTTTCTCCACTAATTTCTTTCCTCTTTTTACTCAGCTTCTCCACTCCACTTCTTTCTTAATTAAATCAAAGGTCATTAGAAATAAGTGGTAGTTTACAGTCAGTCAACACTCTCATATGCTACACATCATAAATTTGGAACAAGATAATTTCATCCATTTTTCTAAAACTCAGACTAGGCAATTTGAATACACCACACAAAGTGTTTGCAAGAATGTTCCTTGAAATTTCTTTGCAAAAATCTTGCTCTCTATAACCTCATTTGGATAAATTATTTATACTGATACAAAGGGATAAGCAAATTCTAGATCATATCTTAGTGCACAAACTCTTTCTCTGTCATTTGTAGTTGTTAACAAGTTGGACTTTGTAATTCTTGTATTTAGGTGTTTATATTAATTTTTTTTCTAACTAATTCAAAAACTGTGAATTTTATTGGCTACTTTTTCTATTCAATTTAAAAAAACTAATTCTAGGCAACAAGGGGGAAAAAAGCTTCTTGTGTGTGATGCTGAAATGCCAAAGATGAACAATTTACATCCATTGCTACTCTATGAAAATTTGTCATAATAGGAATGAATTCTAAAACAACTTCAACCAAAACAGAATGAAACCTCATACATATTTGCTAGCAAATGTAGCTTACATTTTCATCATGCCAATTACAGCCTATTGCTCCTTCTATTTTAATCCCTTCTTAATGGGCAAGCTTATCTTCCCATTATTCAGGCAACTTTTCTGTTCATGCTTCAGCAATTGCATGACAACTGATTAACAAATCGGGGAACTACTCTTTGACAGTTCTCTTAGAAAAGCACAGAGTTCTCAACATGAAAGACACTGGAACCCTAATTTCTGTTTGAACTAGATGAAAGGCCTTGTATGGTGAGCAGTACTAATCATCTCTCACAGCTGAGAAAAAACATCTTTTTTTCATCACAGGCCTGAAAGGGCTTCAGCTGAGATACAGAGTGACAACATTGCAGCAGCCTGGCGTGGCTGAGGAGCCTGTCCCCTGTGCTCTTTAGGAAAACAGGAAAGCTCTGTGGTCACTACTTCATCCTCCCTACCAAATTCCCAATGCTGGAGCTGTGGCTCTGTGGGTCAGCTCCTGGCACTGCTGCACAAACCCCAGGGTGGTTCTGGCTGATCCCCAGGGGGGTGTTACAAACCCCCGTGCTCCTGTACACCAGAGAGCCCAGCAGGGAGCTGGCACAAACACCCAGCTGAGCAGCACCTCCAGAGAGGGGTGGCCCATGCCAGGGCTGACCCTGGGCACTGCCTGGCCTGGGGATACATTCAGTGCCCTGTGCTGTCAGTCCCACTCAGCACCAGCTCAAATATTCACCAAAACTGCCAGGGTCACATTCTGCCCTCAGCTGCCTGCCTTGTAGCTCCCATTAAGTTCAACAAAACCATCATTCAGCCAAAGAGGGCGTAGCCCTCAGAATGCAGTAAGCAGCCAAACCCCACCTAAGCAAAGGAGAACCATCATGTTCTAAAAGTTTGAGATATTTAAAATTTGTTTCAAAACTCACACTAATCAGCTTCTCATTTGAAATTCTCAAATCTGCTTTTTAACTCTACACAGTGAGAATTCATCATCTCAAGTCAGATTTTTCACTCTGTGAGTATTATAAAACCAGGAATAAGAATGAAATAAGAATGAAAGCCATGTAAGACACTTTATGACACCCTAGAAGCTCTGGTGTAAATAGTACAAAATGCATAAAAATGCATATATATTTGTAAATTTTGAGCAGTCTAGCACTTTTTTTGTAAGATGGTTTTCATGAGAGTAATAAAAGCCTCAGCTTTAGCCTACTCCTGTTTCAGATCCTGGACAAGTACAATTCTTGCACTACCAGGTTTCCAAACCTCCACAGTATCTGAGGAATCTCAACACACTCCTTCAGCTACAAATCCCAGTATTTTCTCAGAACTATGCTTCAAGCTCTCTGCAGGGTAGATAAGAGTTGATCCCCAGAAATTACGTCTTTGAAGAGGATTTGGAATAAATGTATATGTACATAAATGCACACATCCACAGCCATTTCCAAGGTCACCACTTAGGGGGCTGCTTGCTTACATGGTTGAGAGCAAAACAAGAACCTCCACTTTTTCACTGAGTTCCTTGAAAAGAAGCAGAGAATGATATATCTTATAGATTAGTGCATAGGAAGGGACAGAAGATGTACAATTAAATTATTTTGATTTGAATCATACTGCATATATAACAGACATAAAAATAACCATTCGCCTCACCAGTATTTTCTGGATATGTTAAATATCAGCCAGTTGTAAGGTAGATACAGTACAGTAAAGGATTCTGCATTTCCTCACAACTTTCTTTTTCTGCCCTCTGATTTGGCAGGTATGTGAGTACTACATAGACACACACACGTTGTCCATTCCAACACTTTGGGCAAGGACTGAAACCCCTAAGGCAGAGAAAACACCAGAATTTTTTAAATGGAGTTTTCTCAGGCCAGAATAACCCCAATTATTCTGAGCACCGCAGCACGGCCTAACAGGAATTCCATTTGTGAGAGAAGGCCAAATCAAAAGCTCTTACTTACATGTATGAGTCTTCTTTGTTACGGAAATACCTGTAGGGAAGAAACGACACCAGCGTTAGCAAAGCAACCACTGAGGAAATTCTTCTGCCATCTAATTCATCATTCATCTATTTCATCAGACACACAGCAGCCACCCTAAAAGAGGAACGAAAATTGCCATGATTTGTACATTAAAGGTGGAAGGATCTCCCCTCTGTGTGAAGATTTTAATGGTATATTCTCTCCTCATATCTCCCCAGTAAATGTTTCAACATGCAATGCATATCTCCACACTGCTGGTTCAAAACTGGAGCTGATACAAAAGAAGATATTAGCAATGCTATGGAAGCCCTTTTGATTTTCCATGGCCACTCTCCCATTAACCAGTGCCCACCAAACCACTCAGACAGAAGGGATTTGAGCAGCCCAAATCATTTGCTGTGTTACTAAGTTTAAGCAGTTCCTTGATGGCAAGCTGTAGCTTATGCTCATTAAAACCAACCAAACAGCTCTCTCAATATGATTATTGCTTGCTGTAATTCCAAGCCAGATGCAAAAATCTCCAAGCTGTTAAAGATAGACTTTCTGAAGTAATAAAGATGTTTTCATGCTAGACAGGCATGTGGCAGCAATCACCAACGATGGTCCAGTGCCAGTGAAATTTGAGAGGCATTTCAAAGAAAGCAACAGAGTGAACAGAATGAGGCAAAATTCGTAATACCAAATAAAGATAAAATTAACTCTGTTAAATGTCATTGGAATTCATGCTTGAATACAAACAATATTGTCTCCACTTTAGCAGATAACTGGTGACTTGCTCAGACCCATCAGTATTTAAGCTGCACTGTCCTTGGGGGTAATTTTAGGAGATGATGAGAAAGAGGTTACTGGAAGCAGTACAAGTATTTGAAACATTTCATTTGTGATCGAGGCCTGTAATGAAATTTTGGAATTGGGATTGTCTGGCTTAATATTCCTGAAAGAGAGAGAGACCTGCATCTCCTTTGCTACCCTCCAACTCCTTCAACCATCTCTTCCCAAACAAATTACTATGGAAAGAAACAGACTTTTATTTCAGGCTTCTTGGTTGTGGAGCATCTAAGAGAGGCAGTAAATAACAATAACTCAGAAAAATGCAGACACCTTATTTGCAAACACAGAACTAACTTCCAAAGCAAACAGATTTCAAATTATTCATGTTTTTGATAGGTACATAAAACCCTAGTGCCAGTCCCAAATATTGAGCTATCAAGTTTGACATAACTGTCACAATGACTTTTTTTTTGAATTGCACTTATGTTGGTATTGGCATTTTGGTTTTGCACTACCAAGCTCTACAAGTGTGAGCACTGGGACCTTTGTTTTTTTCTGAAAAGAAAAACTAAGAGGCTTTAGGTTTTGGGAATTGAACTTCTGAGTAGTTCCTTTGGGCAGTTTTGTACATATGAGACACTGGTAAGCAATTTACAGAAATCAGAATACTCAAATAATCAGAACTCGATTATGTATGTGCATTAACTTAAATTGAAACCAAACATGCACATGCCTCACACAAGGAATTAGGGTTATAGTCACAGATTGTAAAGCCAAGGTAAGCAATAAAAACAAAACACGCATAACAAAAACAAACACCTTTAAATATAAGTATCTACTAGAGGGGGCAAATTCATCCTTGAAATTCATAATTTGTGAGAGCAAAATTTCTCAGGTTTTCATTCCAGCCTCAACCATTACTGGCTGGCTCAGAGCAGGGGACAGGACAGGACAGGACAGGAGGAGGGTGTGACAAGCAGGTGAGCACTGCTATAGGAACAACAGCTTAGGGCAGAAGCTCTGAGCAAGAAGGAGCAGAGAGAACTGAAGCACCTAGATCAAAAAGCATTAATGGTATTTATGCAGTTTTTGGTGTGAGTGCAAACACCTCTCTTTAGGTTTGTCCAAGGGCCTGCCTCACCTTTTGAATTGGAAATTACAGCTGCTCTTGGCCCATTGGCTCTGCCACCAAGGAGGAGCATTTTTGCTGCTGTTTGACTTCTTGAGTGACCCCTGAGCAGCAGGTACAGCTCCTGACAGCATCCTCACCTTCACAAACTGCCCCAACATCTCCTTGGCAGACACTCTTGCCTTGCCCTTGCCTATCTGTCTGATTCCTACGATTTTAAGGATGTTTTATGGAATGGAAATGCAGAGGAAAAGGTCTTAAATCTGAACACCATTTGCAAAACTTCCTCTCCCAACACTAGTGCTAATAAATGGATACAGCAGTGCTCTTTCAGCATTATGGGAGCCATATGTGTACTTTTCTCCGAAAATAATGCTTTCTGTAAAATCACTTTGAACAGAAAGTGCTTATGCTGTCACTTCTGATTACTCACAGCCTCTTCACAATGGGATTTGCCACAGCACAAAACAGACTTAGCTGTATTCGCTGACTGAGGGCCCACTTTCCCTGATACATGAAACACTGCACTGATGGAAATATTAGTGCTTACTTTTTTTTTTTTTTAAATGTGAGATGTGTCGTGGGTTTTTCCAAATCAGATGTTTCCATAATAATTACCGATTATCATCTGGTAAACCTTTTAGCTGGTTTATGCAGATATTTTTAGATAACCTTTTAAAGCAACAGCTTAGAGGTAGATATTTTTGCATCATCTTCATCATTCCACTGGTGGTTGCATTGAAAAAAAAAATTATTTTGCTTTGAGCTGTGGCTTTAAAGTAGCTGCAATCTGGTGGAACAAGGATAAATGTTGCCAGTGAGTTCAACAGGATTAATTTTAAATTAATCAGTAATCTTCATCAATGTAAAATAAATTATGAAGTTTTAAGTAGTCTTTGTTTTCACCCAGGTAACTCTAAGCAACTAGAAAAACGGATCAAAAAAAGGTACTAGCCTATCCAAAAAGTTACTTAAATTAGATACATTATACCTAGTGCTTTAAATATAAACATTGAAGTTGCAACACTCTGATCAGGTTACGTTGCACTACAGGAAGCCAATGACTGCTCTCCAGAACATTCAAGGTAGGCAATAATAACCTAGAAATGAGTCTATTGTGGAAAAAAGAAATCAGAAAACCACTTAATGCAAAAAGGGGGAGTTACAGGATCTCTGTCTCTCCCTGGGCCAGTGCTACATCCCACTTGCATCTACGTGTGAATGCCCCTCCTATGCAGTCAATGCATCAGTGCTCTTAAAATCAACAGGGTCTCTTGAGAAACTAATTCTGCAAGTCCAACGTACAGTAGTAATTTTCTTCACAAGATCAGGCACGATTACCAAGGATTGCTCTTGTTTGTAAGTATTTCTGGGGCAGGACCATCAGCTTATGTTGATTTGAGTAGACAGCATACTATAAAACCTAAACCCAACACACCACTGAAAGACACAGGTTTATTTTTAATAAGTAGATCACAAAGAACCCACTGATACCTTTAAAAATGTTGCTTAATATAAATTTCCATTTTTAAATGGGTTTCATTTCAAAATGTGATAGACTGGAGAAGTGAGTGACTGCTTGCCAGTATTAGCACTCTCCTACACTACCAGCATTCCATTCTCACTGAACAACAAACATAAAAAACATAAAGAGAGGAAGGAACAACACTGTAACTTCAGGGTTGCTAATACAGAAAGACTTCCTGACTTAACCAACTAGACTTCAAAGTGAAGCAAAGGAAATGTCATGAAAATACCACAGTATATCACTGCCATGGTTATCAGTGAGTGAAAGTTTCAGTATTACAGTTATCATAGAATGTATCGCTTCTGCAGCGTAATTTGACATTCCTGATCAACACCAAATCTTAAACAAATTAACTTCTTAGACTTTTCATCATGGCTATGCAACGCTCTTTACAACAACAATCGATTTCTTTTGAAATGAAAAGAGCTTCTACACTATTCCCTGTCCCCCTCCCACTAACAGTATGTAATTTGCCATGATGGGTGGTATTTACAAAAATAGCCTGCTGGATGCAATGAACTTTGAAAAGAGTATCTACCAACAGAGACAGGATATTCTTTTGCAAGCAGTTAGCCTGACTGACCTTCAGTAGCCAACTTCAAATAGAGATAACAATGTCTGCAAGTACAAAAGGAGACTCAGATATTTTATACATCATAAGCTGTTTCTCACAGTTGCCCATCCAAATAAAGCAGCATAATGAAACACTGCTTACGCTGTGAGCCCAGATCCCTGCTGCTGTTGTACAGTTGTCAGCTTCCCACATTTCAAGGGGAAAACACACTTTGATGTACAGAAAGATAAGGAAAAAGGCCTTTGTCTGGCAGAATACATTACTCTGCAAAATATCAAAGAAGAATATTCTTGATTGCAACTTCCTTAAACCTCCAAGAAAACTCTCCCTCAGACGTCTGTATGGACAAACACAGTCACCTCTGGCAGAGCTCACAACCAGTCTCAGGATTCTGTCGAGCACCCCTGTGCCTCCCTTTGCTCTGTTTTTGTGTCCAGATCAAGGGATTAGGTTAACACTGCTCTGATGACAGCACATGCTGTAGATGCTCTGGCTGTAACATGCTTTGCTCATGTAGGTGTGTGTACCAATACATGTTTTGGATTTTTTAACTTTCTCCTACCCTCCCCTCAAGCCGGTATTATCTATGTCCTTAGCATGTTTTGGGACTTGGGCATTGTAGGACACATTGGAAATCCCACGGGGGAAAAAAAAACCCAAACCTTACAATTTTAAACTCTAAGCCTCCTCCCTGACATATTGTGTAAAATCAGAAAGAAAACATATTACAAGCTTGGATCCCACTGTGTTTCATCCTGTCACTCCAATTCTTCTTTACTGTCACCACACAAAGCTGGCAATTATGGCAGAAGATTATATGTAACACTGGGCACTTGCAGAGAACCTGCCAAGGCAGAATAAGAGATTTAGGTGTATTCAGAAAGGAGTTCTTTCTCTCAGAAACTTTAATAGTGGTTTCTATTTCATTCTGTATGGAGCTCTGGCTTGAAGGAATTTTGTGATCCTTGGGGGCTCTTACTTACACTGACCAAGGTGAAACAACACATATATAAAGACTGCAAACACAACTTTAGTGAATTTAACTGAAAGAAAATCATGTAGCAAAACAATGTCCTTGTCTAGGACAGAAGAGCTGTTAATGATGATCAGCACACACTACTGAAAGTACTCCAAGTAATTTCACTAATTTGTTTCAAAACTAGACTCTACTGCTTACAGTTCACTCAAGAAAAAAATTAAAATTAGATTCTAGGGTAGCATGGATCAAGGACAAGAGCCACTAGGCATGTAGGAACAAGAGAGCTTTCCAAAATTATGACACCACCCCTCCAAAATAAAATCAAATGTCTCTTTTAAAAAACCTCTCAACTTAAAATATGATGACATAAGTTTTTAAACATTGCAGATTTTCCCAGACTTTTTCACATCTTCTATTGAAAAGGAAAGATCTTACCCTATGAAACAAAGTTTTAGGTTTTTTCAGCAAGTCTAGATCAATCACATTCTCAAGTCCATAGGTATATAACAAAGCTATAAGAATCAATGTTGAATTAAGTGCTTCAGTACTGAAAAACACCTCAGCCTTTCTATCCTAAGATTCATAGCTGTTCCTTGTACCTAAGTTCTATCAACAAATTATTCACAGCTATATTTTTAAGGGGTTGCTTTAGTCCCATGGTCATCTTTATATATTAATTACATTTAGTACTTGAATCATATGGTTATATCTGAATTAGCAGCAGAAAATTTTCCAGAACAAAATTTTTTTTACTTTTTACTCAAATACAGATACAAAGTATTTGAAATAAACAGATTTAAAATGCTCTAGGATGTTTTTAAAATGTTTTTACATTATTTTACTGAGGTAGATAACTTTTTTCGTCCTTGGAATTCAGACTGGCTTCCTACTTCTGAGGGTGACTTCCTGCATCATCTAGGCATTTTAGGATTTAATTTTTCAGCAGCTGACAGCTTCCCCTGCCTTCAAACTGAGAGCAGTACCCGTGGAAATGTGAATACATATGACTTATTTCCAAGTTACAGGGTATTCGTAAGAGAGAGATCACCATTGTCCTGAGTTGTCACCTGTACAACTGAGAGTTAAAAGAACTTCCTGCTCTTTCTAGACTTTTCCCAAATAAAGAATTCTTAACAGACTCCAAACTGATTTTCTGATACAAAACTGCTCCTAATTGTAAAGATGATGAACTTTAACCATTTCTTCCTTCTTGCACAACCTCACTAAGAGTCCCTCTGAGCCTTAACATATTTTTCCCTACATTAGGAACAAATAATAAAGGACCTGCATTAATTAGCCATAATCTTCTTACATGACAAAAGTCACCAGAGAGGAGATGTAATATCCATCCCACATCTACAGTGTATTCCACACATTAAAAGTCAGAGATAGTTCAGAACTGTATGTACAACTGTTTCCAGCAGGAGCCTTTATAGGAAGACCACAAATCAGCTTTGTTTTAATGTTGCTTGTTGCACAACTGACTGAGTGAATCACAAAGATTTCAAAACAGCCTTGCAGAGCAGCGCAGTTACATGGACAGAATCCAGGCCAATGAACAAAGTTGCACAAATCCAAGCAAGCCCCTCCAGTCCTTGGGATGGACAAGCAGAGTGTAAGGAAACCCAACATTTCCTAAAAACAGTCACAGACTTTCTGAGTATTGTACCTTTGCCTGAGCCTTCCTGCAAGCCCCTGTTTCAGAGTTTATCAGTGACAGAAGAGCCTTGGCAGGAGCATGGCTGACACCACTGCAGGCACCACACCTTTTCCCTTCTGTGACATTCAAAGAACAGAGTCCCCTTCAGCTGAAGGCTCTGTCCTATCAGCACATTAAGAGGAACAATTTCTTTAACTGGCATTAGATATATGAACAAGAAGCTCTGCAGCATGTGCAGTCTCCTGAGGGGAATCAATCACCAAATCATTTAGGCTGGGAAAGAC
>VWYP01009977.1:859-60624 GCA_013400435.1 Pycnonotus jocosus | reverse complement strand
CCCTACCCTACCCTACCCTACCCTACCCTACCCTACCCTTAGCTACCCTACCCTACCCTTAGCTACCCTACCCTTCTTTACCATACCCTAACCCTAACCCCAACCCCAGCCCTAGCCCTACGCTACTCTGCCCTACCCTACCTTACTTCATCCTGCCGTACCCTAAACCTAACCCAAAATCTAAACCAAATTCTAACCCTTCCCTACCATACCCTTCCCTACCTTACCCTACTGTTGCATTATTGTGCAGCATTCGTTGCTGGAGTTTGGAAAGGATGAGGGCGACCATCTGGGGTCAGCATGCAAGAGTTCTCTTTATTCAAATATCTGACTCTATTTATATACACTGTACATAAGTGGACAATTATTGGCCAAAGGATTGTCACCACATCACTGCGATTGGTGACCATCTCAATCACTCAAATGCTTCTCTCATAGCAAAAGAATACAAACATTTTTTTATTTACATGAAAAGGTACAGGAATGCAGCTCAGAGTTCTAAAACACCAGACTGCAAATTTAAGACATGCAAAAGCAGGGTGATGGGCTAGTGTACCCTACCTTACTTTACTCTACCCTACCTTACTTTACCCTACCTTATCCTACCCTATCTATCCTACCCTACCCTACCTTTACCCACCTTAACCTAAACCTACCCCTAACCCCAACCTTAACCCNTTAACTCTAACCCTGCCCTACCCTCCCCTACCCTACCTTACATTACCTTTCCCTACCCTACCCTACCCTCCCCTCCCCTACCCTATCTTGCCCTACGCTTCCTTTCTCTTCCCTACCCTACCGTACCCTACCGTACCCTACCGTACCCTACCTACCCTACCCTACTCTATCCTACCCTGCTTTACCCCACACTATTCTACCTTACCCTACCCTACCGTACCCCACTCTGCCCTACTTTACCTTACCCTACCCTTCCTTACCCTGCGCTACCCTACCCTAACCTGTCCTACCCTAGCCTACCCCCTGTTAATTGCCAACTTCTTTCTAATTAATTTGGTGGCTTTTTGATATTTGTTTTTGGTTTTGGTTTTGTTTTTTCTTAAAAATTAGGGACATTGGGAGTAATTATAAAATATTTAATTTGGGTAAGAATTGAAAGGAAACTAAATTTAAATAAAGGAAAAAAATGTTGCCATAATGAGTAAAAATTATGTTGTAATGATCCATTTAGGGCATGTGGGAAAAAATATGTTCATATCTCTGTGTTCTAGTTTGTTTGTTTTGTAATAGTATTACTTCCTTTTCTAAGCACACTACATACATTCAATTTTAAACTTATTTTCAGGCCTGGCCTACATTTTAAAACTTAACTTCCAGTTTTGCTTTTAGATAATGTAATTAATATCCTGTGAAGTTCTTTGTCTTGTGTTTTCAACATACTAGAACATATTAGAAGTATTTTCTGTATAGATCTCTAGCAACCAACAAAGCAAAATATATAAAAATTTACTTTTTCTGTAAAATTAAATTTAAAAACACTAGTATATGTCAATGAAAACATCAGCTAGTAAAATATATATTTTATAAGTGTTTAATCTGTGAGAATGGTAAAATAACATATTAAAATCATTTCAAAATGTTAATTCTCTACTAGTTTTAAAATATCTTTTTCATATTGA
The DNA here is from genome assembly GCA_013400435.1 of Pycnonotus jocosus. Taxonomy (NCBI): domain Eukaryota; kingdom Metazoa; phylum Chordata; class Aves; order Passeriformes; family Pycnonotidae; genus Pycnonotus; species Pycnonotus jocosus. The sequence goes on along the minus strand of VWYP01009977.1, from coordinate 58,987 downwards.
AATATCAGGAAGTAATGTCAAAGGAAATCTGCAGATCAGGACTAAGAGTCACTTTCTTTCTGTTCCATGAGCTAATTTTTTAAATACATTTTTCATTCCTTAAAATGTATATTTTCCCGTGGCTGAGTTTTATTTGATTTTATTTATTCTAGTAAATCCCTACTTATAAGTATTGTCTAACCTTTCCCTGGATAGTGTCTCAGCTACTTGGTGAGAATGTGGCAGGGGGCGTTTGGTGGGGGAAAGCAGGGGGAGCAAGGTGGAGAAGAGCCACAGGGACTGCCTACAGCTCCTGATGTAATAAAGGAGAAATTTAATTAAAATACACCTGCTGTATGTAGTCTGCCAGAATTTAATTATACTAAGTGGCCAATTCTTATGGATGAGAATACCTATTCTCTTTATTTTCAACCAGGTAAAGCACAATAACTCAAACCTGTCCATTGTCCTTAAAATTCAGAGCCTCACCATTTGTTACAGCCAGCTTCAGTACGAGTGTTGTGTCACAGCATTCAGCATTGGGGGAACTTGATTTAGACCCTTTGTTTTAAGGAGATTCTCATGTCTTAAAGTACAGACAGGTTAAACTAACGTCCGTATCTTGAAAACAGGATGAATGAAAAGGCTGTTTGACTATTCTGAACATGTAATCAGTAACTTCCATAAAAGAAATCCAAGGATTAATTAATATTTTAGACTTTTCCTTTCATAATACCACACACTTTTCTTACTTGTCTGTCTGCTCCCTGGAGGTCTGCTGTCTCTGCTTTTTAGGTCAGGCAGTGCAAGTCTAGTGTTGCTTTTAACACTTTTGGTGCTTATGATTACCCTTGGCTAAATTCAGTGTGGCAGTGACAATCAACGCATGCAATGAACTCCACTTTGGCAAGTATGACAGATGCTGAGGTAAAAACCTTTAAAGCACAAAGGATAAAGGCTGAACAAGGATTGGATATAACTTTAGGCATTGTTCACAATCTTCTCCTTCTTAGTGATTTTTTTTACCAAATCCTGTTGACATCAAAGCCAGGAATTAAAATCTTTAGAGTATGACCCATTTCAAAGTTATTTTTATCTAATATGTCAGAAGACTACAAAAATAAGAAAAGGTGATGCATAATGGAAGGTGACACTAAAGAAGATACCAAAAAACCCCTTAGCAACTTGGTAATTGGTATTACTTTACACATAAACTTACCTGGCATAATGCAGAATATGCTAATATATTTCCTCTACAGTTGAATAAGCACTTCTTCAGCAAGTTATATACCTATGAAAGTAACAAATATCAATTTAAATAGCTAACATTCGTATCTGGAAAAAAAAATAGAGAAGAGAAAAATGCAGTTTAGCAGTGGTAATGTATTAGTAAAGTATAAGTGAATTGTCAGGGCATCACACATACAATGCTAATGAGGCAGAGTACAGCTTGCTGTAATATTGGTGGAGTCCAAATATCTTTTGCATTAGCATATTAACTGTCACTCTACTCCAGTATTTACGTCTAGACAAGCCTCAGTCTATGATAAGTAATGACTGCTTTGCTCAGTCTCGTAATACCTGCTGGAAAAAGCTATGATGAAAGTAACTCCTCCCTGTGTTCTTCATGTCTTGTTATAGCAGTGTAAGTCTCTAAAAGTATTGTGCATTAAAAAAAAAAAAAACACATTAAAAAAACCAAAAACTCAAACAACCCTTTCAGATTAATACAAATAATAAATATCCATATGATTGCCAGTGCCAAGTAAGGTTCAAGTATCATATTCTTGCCTTCTGCCCCACCTTCAAACCTGTTAAACCCATTTAACTCAAGTTAGACTTGCAGGCTTCCCTGTGTATTTTCTTCTATAGAGTGTTGGTGCAGTATTATCCATCCGACACAGAGCTGAAATCTCCTTAGGGTGACAGTTTATCGATTTGCAGGAATCTAAACCCCCTGTGTGTTAAATTATGTTTTTAATCAACTCTCCTTTGCTTAGCAAACCATGACAACTCACCAGTCCTTGGCCTCACTAGCCAGTGCAACCCAAGGGCTAGATCCTGTCATTAAAAGTGACTAACAGTTGCTGTTACACTTGTACTCAGTTCCACTCAGCAACTAATATATCTAGAGTTAAATTTAAACTTCTTGATTTATAAAGTTCTGATACCATGAAAATCTCAGACTAATCTGGTCTCTGAGGATCCTTCAATGAGATGAACAGAGTATAATGTAAAGAAGTGGAAAAAAATAATACACTTTAAATTAAATCTTGATACAAGCTCAGCTGTCTACAAAAAAAAAAATCCTTTCTAAATCATATTATTTAGTTACTTTTGTATTTTCTGTATGGTGGCATTATCCTAACACAACGTACTCCTCTGTGGTTATTACTTTTGTTCAATTATTTCCCTACAGGCAAAAATCTGCTGGTATCAGGAAAGGAACCCAATGAATTCTCAAAGTAATTCTAATATGATGTAAAGAACAATGCCCCTACTTCTCTTAACAGCAATTTTAATCCCAAACTTGAAAAATAAAATGCAGTGCGAAAGGAAATCTCCATGTACAAATCTCACCTAGCATCCTCTCTTCAAAGACCAGTTGGAGACATGAAGCTCTGTGGAGCAGTTAAACCAATATATTCACTGTGCAGGAGTCTAGCAGGCAAGGATTGTTAGGAAAGAAAGAAAACCTAGCCTTTGCTTTAGTTTTCTAGTTTTGTTATGTATGTTCTTTAAGCTCCAGAAAACAGACAGACAAAACAGGCTCACTACTTTCCAGTTGAGACATTTAAAAATGCATCTCCATATAATACTGAAATTTCATTCAGAGACTATAAATAAGACTTTATAAGTTCAATGCGAAAAACCTAACTATGCATTTTAGGATTGTAGCAAGAAACTATTACAGCAGTTGCTGACATGAAAGGGACGTGCATGCTGATTTCTAACTCCCTTTCACCACCAGAGCAGGAATTAGGGCCAGCCTGGCAATCCCTTATGTGACCTAAATGTGATGCTGTAGGCAGATCTGGAAATCTGAAATTTTTCTTCCCATGTTCACTGGAATCTGAAAATGCCTTTGGAAGATTTATTTTCAAGGGCACATTGCTGGGAAAACAGAAGTTTCAGGACAAACTGCAAAACGTTTAAAATTAAAAGGATTAATTTTATGCAAGGTTTTGATCACCTCTTGATTGTCTTAACTTAAATCAGACCTTTGATTAATGTTAAATGAATATTCTTAATATCTAATAATAATGCAAGGTTGATAGGTGCTAGCAAAGCATCCACCCTAGCCGTTCTTAGAGGAGGTGCGATTTGAACTATGCAACAATTGCCAGGCTACCTCTCCAAGGGGGTGGTACTTCTTGGTATTCTCTCCTGCTGCAGCCATCACAGGCACATTCATGCCCAATTTGTGCATGTCTGGGTGGTACACTGAGACATGCCTCATTCTGGTACATGACTTCCAGAGCGGAGGCTTTGTTTGGCCTGCTTAGGAGACTGGTTGACAGAGCTGTTGGGAGTCAGTCTTGAAGGGCAAAGGAGTCCAGGAGGGCTGGGCGTTCCTCAAGAATTCCTCTGGAAGGCACAGGATCAGGCTGTCCCTGTGGCCCAAAAGATGAGTGGGGGGGGGAAGAAACCACCCTGGACAAACAGAGAACTTTGGCTGGATGCCAGGACAAATGATAAGAGTTCATCACCTTTTTAAAAATGGTCAGGGCACCCAGGAGGATCTCAAGGATGTCACAAGCTTGAGCAGAGAGAAAACCAGAAGGGTCAAAGGCCTCTTATAATCTTAATGGTTCTACAATTGCACTGAATATATAAAACTATTATACTTATGCACAAAAAGGTAAACAGAATGTTTGCTGTTCTGAGGGTCAGGACTGTGGAGAGCATGCTGAGGACATCAGTTTCCTTTGCGTTGTAGGTCCTGAACTGAGTGACAAATTTGGAGTTTTGTGTATCAGATACAGAAGCTGCCTTTAGAACATGGCTGCTGGTATCAGTCACTCTGTGCAAGCAGCAGTTATCAGGTTTTTAACAAAGGGTGGCAAGCTGAAGGCTGTACCTGAGAGTAAATTGGATGAACAAAACTCATAATGATAGAGAGAACTGTCTCTGAAGAAAGATTAGGTAGAATTTGACCTCAAGTAACAAATGATTGACAAAAATGTACACATTTGAGTGGAAGATGCTATTTGAAACTGTTTCTTTAATTCACTGCAGTACTCACTATTAATACTTTCTAACATTCAAAATAGTAACTTAATTTGTAACCTAATCTTATTACTAAAACCAGAATCTTTAAACAGTACTTTTCTCAGAAGAAAGCCTTCACATGCCTTTATTATCAGTGACAGGAAATTTCATTTCCTGAGCTGGCCAGAAACCTCTGTTGAATTTTCGGCAGCTGATAACTTGAAACCATTCTTTTCATTGCAATAAGCTTCTTCTTCATGTCTGAGGTTCTTTTTGCCTGTGTTCACTTGTCTCCTGATGATTTTTTTGATAGAAGATTCCCCTTTGTTTCCTGAACACATTTGGTACAATGCTCTTGCAGATTAGCTTTTGTAAAACTGTATTTAAAAAATTCAGTTTCCACAGAAAATAAATCCAAAGCTTCCATCTCTGAAGTTTATTAAAATAGTCTTCCTTCTCTCATCCAGAAAAAAGGTTTTGACTGTTTTCAAGATTTTTGCTTTAATGTTCCAGAGCCTGTGTTTTTTAAATGGAAGAAATTATTGATGATATTAAAAAAAGTCTAGTAAGTATTGCCTTCCCTTTGTTAATAAACTGATATGTCTCCCTATACTTTGTGTGTTTATAATGCTTTATGAAATGTGATGAGAGAATAATCTGAAATATATTCTTTTTCTTGTTGTAAACAAAAGCATTCAAACATATGTCTGATGCAAACAAGAGAAGAGTTTGGGCAAAGTAGTAATAAATTATCAGTTGGACTGATAGTGAAAATTATTTGTAAAAGGAAAACAAGCATATAAATATTTTCTCAGAGTGATAGTTCCGTGCATGCTCTTTTCCAGGGAAACCATATGTGCATATTCTCTCATATTCAGAGCAGATTTAGTCATCAAAGACTACAGCTTAATGACAATTAAAACCAAAATATTTTTTTAAATTGATTATCTGGTACTTAGGGAAGAAGTTTCATAGAAAGGAATAGTTTGATGGAGAACATGCATTTATTACTTCATATACAGTTGGACTCATCGATCATAAGGGTCTTTTCCAATGTAAATGACCCTATAATTCTGTCCTATGATTCTGTATGCTCATGTCTTGGATTTCAGACTTTCTTCATTTTAGCCTCCTCAAAGAATGAGAAAATCAGCCTGAGACCTCTGTTTTCAAATTAGAGCTGTTTAACTAGCTGAATACTAAAAAATCATATTTCAAATGATGCTTAAAAAAATCAGCTGCTTTAACAAGAGATTTACCTATTTTTATGATATTGATACACATCCTGAGAAATTTTGTTGAATTTAACTCTCTGAAAGGACTATTTAACTACTGAAAAGTAACAATAATCAAACTGGCATGCTTTCCAGCACTGAAGAAAAGCAGAAAGAAAACCAGAATAGACCCTATCTTACAGTAGGGGAATCTTCTAAAGATAGCATCCCATTTTGCCATGGTGGGTGGTAGGGTGCTTTACAGCAGCTGTAGATAAACGAAGAACTAGATAATGAGCATTTTGGGAGAACCTCACCTCTTACATTAATTGAAGAGGATGAAATAATCACTGCTTGGCAATGTACAGCTGCGGCATCAAGGCTATATGTATAAAGACGAGAAAGAACATATTTCCAAGTAAGATATTTGAATTTCACTGAACATGACAGATACTACATATGGAGCTTTCAATTGGTTTTCTCTTTTAAAGATCAGTCTTGCTTTAAAGCTTTGTGCAGAAATTTTCCTTGTTCCCTCACATAAATCCTTTTACTGAACTGCAAATTAAAAGATTTACATTTAACCCTATAACCTCTGCTTGCTTACAGATCAGATTTTCAGCTACAGAAAGAGAGCTGCAGCTCTCTTGCATGCAGAAAAAAATGGCAAATTAAACATAAAGGTAAGAAAAACTCTTCCATTTCTTGTTTGTATCCTTAAAGATCAGTGTGGGCAATTTACTGTCTGCAAGACATGTGTAATTGTTAATCACATATAGGACATGATCTTTATTTATGTCTTGTTTTTGATATGACAGAGAAACCTGGGTTATCCAGGGCTTGAAGTGACAGTGTTTTCTTATATCAAAACAGAAACGCATTCTCCTCTCAGATTTTACCACCCAGTTCTACGGGACATTAAGGTACATTCTCAAGTGAGCAGACTTTTAGCACAACAACAGCTTTTTACAAAGTATTACATTCCCACTTATAAAATGTGGCAGCATCTTCACTTTTTAACCAAACATTTTGTGAAAACACCTCATGAATGTGTAAAAGTTCCTTTTGGGCTAAGTAGAGCTATTTTTTTTTTTTTTTAATAATGGATGCCTTTTTAATAAAATACAAGGAAGAGAACAGAAAGGTTCTTGCAACAATAAAAGAAAACCAAAATGTACCTATTGTGCCATTAAACAAGGGCATTTGGTGTCAGAACTGCTAAAAGCCTGAAATCACTAGGGAAGCAACTAATTATTTTATTTAAATTAATATTTCTGAGAAAAAGTTCCAGAAAATATACAGAGCTTAGTGAATAACAAAATGTTTTCTGAGTATGTATTAGTCTTTTGTCCACTAGTGATAATAATTTTTCATTCTCCTTAAATAAAATTATTCTAACAGTTATATATCTTAAAATTTATTTTTAAAAAATCACAAATTTTCAGTTACCTTTTTTTTCATTCCACCCTCAACCTTGAACAACTGAACAGAGCTCATTCTAGTTTTATACAGATCTGCTATTTAATCATCTGTGACCAAGTTTTGTGGATTACATGTGTAGTCCAGATTGTGGTCCAGACATCCAAACTCAACAAGTTGACATTTCTTTATATTTCCTGAAAATTAAGCATTTCTGAAATGTCTAAAACCATTTGAGAATTCTAGACCTATTCAAAAGCCCAGAGGTTATTGTTATATTATAATTAAAGGTTATTAGCCCTTCCCAAAATTTGTCCCATTTTCACTCTTACAAAAGGAGACTGTGGAGCAATACATTGTACAGCATCAAAAATTTGTTTCAACCTCCACTTGGCCTTGATGCCTTGCTAACTTTAGTGTATCTTTTGCTTATACAATGCCTGGGCTTCCTGCAAATGAAGGCAACCACCATTTAATATTGATAAATTTATCAAAAATCGACCTATTTTGGTGTCCATTTTCCTTGTTCCCTTTCCCAGAAGGATATCTTTCAGGAAGGACTGTCCTGGGAAATAATTCTTGTCTGTTGATGGCTGTAACAAAGTCCATCTTTCTTTCACAGTGAAGGCATTTATATTGATCTATCTTTTTTATTTAGGATGAGGGAGCAGAAAACAAATCCTCTTAAACACCATTATTCTGCCATGAAACATAACAACAACCTCATCCTGACTTGCATTGTGCATGAGAAACTCTCTCAACAGTGTCTGCAGCTGCCTTCCTTTAGGAGGGAGAATTGCTATTGACAGAGCTCCTGCAGCTTTGTGGCTCCTCTCTGTTACTGTGCACTGTGCTCTAGAGAGGGTGAGCTGCACATTGAAACTGATGCAGAGCTAGGATGGGACAGACAGAGATTCGTGGTGGAACTCCAACTTCTGCGTGAGGCCTAATGACCCAGGCTGTCCTTGCGCCCACCCACAGTGGCTCTGTTCATAGAAAACAAACTCAATTCTTAAATCCAAGTGCTTAGGGATAATACATGTAACAAGTCAAACACTGACAGGCTTGTTTACTTTTTTCTTGTCTTTCGCATAAAATATCTTGTTCAGAAGTTCTGCTTTTGTGGTAAATTCAATAGAATGTTTAGAGAAATGTGATTTTGGTTGAGTAACCAAAAGGGTGAAGTCATGAAGCACTCGATTGAAAAGGGTCCTTAAAGTGCCAACCTCTTTTAAAAAGTGTTAAAAGAAGGAAAGTAGGTATGAGAGAAAAACAAAAAAGGTACATAGCATTGAATTGCTGAGAGGGCAGTATAAAATAATGTAAAATAGTAATGTAAAATAAAGACAGGTGAATGAAACATTTAAATAAATTCCATTCTAACATTATATGACTGACAGAACCTCACATAGTGAATTAAATTGTAACTATCTCAATGAAAATATCACTGAAAAATATCAACTATCATTGAAAATAACCATGGTGAAGAATATATGGTATGTACAAAGAAATAACATACATTAATGACTTTCAAAAGTTGTTACATGTTACAATGTGATCTATTGGCTCTTTTTTGAACCTCTTCCACATTAACTCAATCAATCCTCAATTATGAATGTGAGAAAAATAATTCTAATCATGTAACATAAAACAATGCTTTATGTAAGAGTGAAAAGTTTTAAGGTTTTGTTTCTGCAGTCTTTTTTGCATAGATTATGTACAAAATTACAGCATTTATTTGTAACATTCTGTTAAAGTCAAAAAATTGTTTTGTTTTTGATTGCAAACAGTTTATTCCATAGTTCACAAGTAGTTTTGATTTCCCAAAACTGCTGAAAAAAATTTACATATTTTTTCCAATTCTACTTGCAGCAAATCAGAAAAGTTTATCAAGATATTTTGCAGGCAGAATTTTATTAAAATTAACGTGGTTATAATGGATTTTATGCAAGTTTATATGTTAGCCCTCCATTTAATTTCATAACAAGATAGAACATATTTTGAACTTTTTTTCCTTTTTTCCTATATAAAAATATTTTGAACTATATGCATCTCTAACCTGTACATTTGGCATTTTTAATATTCTTTTCGTGAAGAAGCATTTTAGGATCTGTCTCATCTTTGTCTTTCAATGTAGACTTACTGTATCTCCATTTGTATGCTATCTACAACATATTGAATCAATTGTTTTTATGTTGCATCGGTTTAAACTGGATATGTACAATAATAAAATCAATATACAGAGAGTTCCTAGTCACTTTTTCCTTATTTTAATCTTTCTGCCAAAATGACAGTTTGTTTTCTTTTCCAACTTTTTTTTTTCTAATACTTTAAAACCACTTGGTTCTGTTCGTGCTTTCATTCTCAGTCACTGCCATTGGTTTTTGTTCTCCTCTGGTTCCACCTTTGTTGTCTTCCTTTTCAGGTTTGTCCATGTTCCAGCCTGTGAGTGACTCACTGTATCTTTGTGCCTGGAAGAAAAATTGTAAGAAGCATTGTGTAAAACAAGTTGTCCATCTTTGTCATGACCTATTTGGTTTCCTCTTTTCTGTTGAAAGGGTATAAAGGAGTGCTTTATTGAATTGAGTAACTTGGCTTAAGTAGACTCTTTAGTAGACAAAATAGGGTTTTTCTCTCATCTTCCCCTGCATTTTGCTGAGGATATTTTTCTGAAAAACTTTTCTGAAGAACTTTCTGAAAAAGTTCTGAGCTCAAGTTTGTTTTATTAAAGAGTACTGTAGTCCATGCTTAGGAAGAATGTAATTACATCAGATTAGTATCTTTTCAGTTCAGATTTCATTAAGAGCAGTCCTAGTTTCAAAGAACATTCACCATGTCTTTCCAGTTATTTAACTTGTGTTTCTTTATAGCTTATAGGGTTTTTTTTAGAGATGTGAATATTCTGTGGTGCATGGCTATTGCATATGTGCAAGACTTCAAATAATAAACTTGCGGAGTTCTACTGATTATCTGTATTATCTGATTGTACAGATAACTGTCCATATTTTGGGGATTTTCTTTGAAAACTGAGCTGTTTGGTGATCAAGAGAGCTTGGATATGTTATATAAGCAAGAGGAGATTTTTCTAAATAAAATGTACAGGTGGTATTTGTTTTGTTACATTTTATATACTTGTAACACAGAGGAATGGGAATGCTTTATATTGTTTACAGTGATCCCCAGAGTAGTATATGACACTATTACAATACAGAGAGCAGCTATTTTCCTCTAAAATTTGAGTAAAATCATAGGAGTGAAGAATTTTCTGGTATCTTATTCTCTAACCTTTATATAACACATTTTTTTTTGGATTAGAGGAAATGCTCTCTGTTGTAAGTAATATTTACCAGAAGTTACTAAAACCTCATACATCTATAGAAAAAAACCCCTTAGGAACAAACTGATGGAAAAGACATGTTGGTTGTAGCTTTCCAGAAGCACAAGTGGCCATTTGTGCTGTTGTGTGAGTACTCTGTTAGAAACATATTACACAGGCCCCATTCACACATGATCTGGATTTCTAGCAAACCTTAAAGCTGAACATTTGCACTGCAGGTCACTAATGACTTGTGAAAATTGAAAACTTAGGAAACTGTAACTATTCATTGTAGAAAAGTGCCTTTCCTATTTTCTTGAACACAGGATTTAGCATAAGGATATGCAATTAGAGTATTCATGGAGAAATAACATTATTGTTATTGTTTGAAAAGCAGGACTTGCCTTAAAAAAAGTCTATCCAACTTGTTCTCTCAGGAATCCTGCTGGAATAAAGCTGATATAAAATCTTAAACTACTATGAAAAATCTCCATTAGGTCCCCATTTATTCATATTGGGTGAAAGCCAATACTAAAGGCAATGGAACTATTATTCCAGAGCTGAATTTGGCCCAGATGTCTGTCCTGTTTACACATGTGAAAACCTATTAAACTTATGGTGCTTGCAATGATATAATGTGGGGCCAAATCATTGTTCTTGTTGAGGAACTGAAACTGAACTTCATGTAAAATTTAATCATTATATTAATGTAAGGATAAATCCTATTCAGACGAGATATAGTTGTGTGTATGTCAGTACATCTGAACAGGAAGTCTTATAAGTGCTTTACTTTTTTTATTATGTTCTGAGTTTGCAGATGGATGGATTCATGCACAGGGCATAATGATTGGGTTAAAATCACAAATATGTCAGGGTTGTAAATCACTATTCTCTTATAGTGTATGAGACAAGAGATACAGAAAAGATTTAGAGGAAAATGACAGGATGATAAAAAAGATGATACTAGTAAGATCTTTAATTTTGGTTTACTGAGGAAATCAGATTGCAAGAATGACAATCATGTAGAATGAGTTTATATTCATTCAGAGAGGTGAGGGTCAGAGCTTAGGCAGGAAACTGGCAATGCAGACCATAGTGAAAATTCAGATCCTGAAGCCTGTTTGCTGAGTAGTTGATGTGTTGGATTATTGGTTAAAGAAGAAATCAAGTTTCTGAAATTCTGTTTTAGAAATGGTAATGAAAACTGCATAATTACAAGAACACATATAGAAAAAAAAAATATAGTTTTAACCACTTCTATGTACCTGTATATAATAGGGGGAAAATTCAGAGTTTCTCTGTTCAATCTGCACTCAATGTACAAACTTTTATTACACATAAAATAAGAATATATTATTCCTGCCTGCAGAGAATTTACCGAAGTTCTGTTTTATCTGAGCAGGTTAGACTTAAGTGGCATTTGATAAAGAAAACTTTGTGAAGCTTTCTCAGTTGAAACAAGACCAGGCAGGCTGTAAAGGTCTGAATATAACCCACAAGCAGGACAATATGTCTTTTCCTAACTTTCTGAATATAAACTTGAAAAAAGATGATATAGCGAAATTTCTTTTAGTTGGAAGTGCTTCTCTGACCTGATATGCTTTTGCTATAAAGAGACTTCTGCAAAAAGCTTTTCATGCCTTGTTGGAAGTAAATCCCTGTTTTGTTCCTGGAGCTGGAACTGGCATGATATAGATGGCTGTAGCAGAAGTCCCTAAAAAGACACATCTTGCTGCAATATAGACAAGACTGATGACCTCTGCTGCCTTGCTGGTGGGAGCATCTGCTCTCACATCAGGGGCTCCTCATTACCTGTCCCCACACAGACCAGTAATGATTTTCAGAGGAAATGAAGCTGAGAACAAAAGTCATCTCCCAGAAATGAAACCATTAAGACTAGATAGTGGTAATAGCAGCAGATTTCAAGGAGATTAGAAAGATAAAACTCATTTGCAAATGAGCTGATTTTCACTGGAAGTGGCATTAGGAGGGCACATACTCCAGACAGTTTTAATCTGAAACTGAAGTTTTCTCTTTCCTCCCTTCCACTCTCTTCTACAGAAATGACCTTCAGGGCAAGAAAATACTTTGGCTTGGGGAAGTTTGAATATTGTTGAATACTATAAATAATCATATTCCTGTCACTTTGGAATTGATCTGAGACTAGTTCTCTGCCAAAATGTTGTCATGCCTCCCTGCCATTCTGGTTTCCTCGTCCTCATAGTCCTGTTCTCCACTGCTACCTCACTAGAGGAACTGGCATCCAGCACTGAAGCTCTTGCAGATGCAGAGAATGGGAGCCATCCTAAAAGAAATTTCAATTTTTTCTTCAATTCTTTTCTGCTAAATTGCTTTCCAATGCAACGTTCAGCTAACACATTTGTTTAATGTGTTAGCTTTCTGAGCAGTGAGAGACTTGAACACATTTGCAAATGTTTTGTTGAGTCAGAATGACATCTATATCTTCTGTGAGCACTATGAGAATTCTTTCCTATAATTTGAATTTCTATATATAGTAGTATTCTCAGAAAAATCTTGGAAGATTGTCGTTTGTGATATTTTCCTAGTTTAAAGTATTTTTGTAGACTGCTTCTCATTCTGCATATGTACTGTGAGAGTATTCTCTTCTAACAAGATAAATCTACTGCAAGTCTTGAAATGTTGATCCTTTGTGGAAAAAAATTTCACCTGACAGTAGAGGTTGTCTGTTCTTTGTAAAGAATTGTGTCTGACTCTACCGCATTAAATTATGTATAGTTTCTAGTGTTTTTTAATAGTTTTATTGATTTTCAATAATTAAGGTAATAATCTTTAAGGTGATAGGATTATCTAACAAGTGTTTATATGACAGACTGCAATGGTCTAGTTTCTGAGTATGTACTGTGCCATAGTTAAAAGTATAATGTGGCAAAATGAAGCTGTGCCTATTTTTTCTCTGATTTTATAATTTTAATGGGATAGAAAGAAACAGAAATAATGAAGTTAAACTGGTTTAAAATTTGAAGAATCTATTATTTAATTGAATAGTCAAGTTTTCACATCATTAGAGAGAGACATTCTCTCCCTTCTTTAAATCAGTGCTAGTTTTTCATTACATGTCTAAAAAAATTATGTTGTAATTTGTAGTTGTCATCTATTAAACCTTCTTTTATTAAAAAAACCTTAAGTATATTTGAATTACTTGTAATTAAAAGCATGACTCATTGAAGTGCAGAGCAAGATTTGCATTAAAAGCAATAGGCCTTTGACCAGATCTACTGTACTGTTACATGAAATGAAACTTGGCTTCTGCCAAGATTTTTCAATAGATAACAAGTTATAAAAATGTTCTATTTATTTAATCACATAATCTGTTTATTTCCTGCTCTGTTCCTCAGCCTGCTGGGTTTTTTTCTACATTGTGTCAATTTAATTTTTGTACACTGATTGTGATGCAAAGGAATTTAAAAAAAATCCACAAACTCTGTGTTTGTTTTCTATATTCATATTCCTTGTCTTTTTTCATGTTCTCTTTATAGCTATTCTTTCATTTTGTATCTTTTTCAATCCACAGCTGACGGCAAATTAAGATATCGGGTATGGAATATGTAAAATTTGAAATACTGCTTTAACAGTCACTAAAAAAAGACTTTTAAATTATGCATTTCATTATTTTTTCCTTCCTCTGGCTTCAATATTAAAATCATTATGAGTAAAAGAGGATTAGAAGCTTAGATTTGATATAAGCATTTTTGTACTGTGATATATCCGTCCTTGTCACAGGTATAAATCTGATTCTGGAGATCTTTTTTTGTGAAATGTCAGTTTGTATCAGAAAATAAATTGCTTTTGTGTTTTTTTAACAACCATAAAGAATACCCTTCTCCCTGTTCTTATTTTATAAAACAAACAAACACTGATGTTGGGGTATTTTCATTTAAAAAACCACCATCTTGCAATGGATGGAATGGTTTGCAACAGGCATCCCATCAGCAGTGCGCCCCACTGTTTACAGAGGATGCATTGTTTAGAGTGGTTTCAGTTTCAGTGTGGTTTCAGCACTGCACTGGAGCTGGAAAACAGATTGGCATGAGCATGATTGTGGTTTGAATGCAAGTTCCAGTCTGAATGCCTGCAATTACAGAAGCTCCCTGGACTCACAACCATTGTCGAGGGAATACAATTCCACTAAAGACTGAATTAGTAGACATCAGGTATCAGACACAGAATTGCAATTCCAAAATTGATTCTATTCAGAAGAACAGTGAATACTTTTATTTTGTTTTTCATTTAAGAAAAAAAAAACCCAAACCATTCAAATATGTTTAGGTGTTTTGATAACATTTGTATGAAAAACATGGAAGTTGTTGAAATAGATAGACAGATAGATGCATAAGCTGAGGCCTACAAATCCAAAAAAGCCCAAATAATCAAGTCAATTGGTGTAATTTACCTCTGAGCATGTATGTGTATGTGTGTACCTGCATATGCATATACATGTGTAGGGGGGTTTGGACTGGGCAATTTCCAGAGGACCATCCCTCCTCACCTCTTTTATCTATGTGATTCCTTTTCTCCCACTACTATTTTTCCTAGTATTCGGAGGAGTATTTTACATTAAAGGCCACTCTTGCTGAGAATAAATAAGAGTATGTAAAACAAACAACATGTGCTAACAAATAATGTCATTTCCAGACTTTTTTGCTTTCATACCTTCTTTAACAGGAAACATGTTTAACATATTTAAACAATTCATCATCCTTAAATCCTTCTAGGGTTGTTTTTCAATAGTAATTTACTGTTGCCTATTGCACCACTTATTCAGTTTATATCAATATGAATATTTTCATTATTCAGTATAATATGTATTCTAAAGCAACTGACTTAGAAAGCAACGGGGACTCTAGAGAAATCCTTAAAAAATAAATATCATTATTTTCTATCATTAAGATCAGTTCTCTTATGTTTTACAGAGTCCTTTTTTCAAAAATAAACTCTGCACTCTAAGCATATAAGACAACCAAACATCTCACATTTTGAATTCCTCTTGCTAATAGGTATAACAGGAAGATGGATACCAAAATTCTTTTGTGTTTGACTGCTCAGTATTGTAAAAAAAGCAAGACTATAATAGCTTAGGGAATTATGCCAGTTTTAAATGCAAGACCTTTGGTGTCTCCATGCCTTTGTTCCTGAATGCCTCAGCTGACCCTGGCACCGTGACAAATCAAAAGGTCCGTCTGTAGCTGCTCTACTTCTGGGTCTCTGTGGGTTCTTTTTGCCCAAAGACAACATCAGAGATGGCTGTNTACAGGGGATGGTTCAGGACAGGATAGACAACTGCTATCACCAGTTAAGACAGAGAGGTAAGGAGGGGAGCTGGTACTCAGCCAAACGCTTGACCAGTCTCTTAGAACTTACCAGAAGAAAGGGAAAGGCCTTGGGGTGAATGGCAGGGCCCCAGGGGGTGGTAACTTATTACTGACAGATACAATCTTTGGGAAAAACCAGAAGTAAGATTTGGGAAGGGGTACACAGGGCAAAGCCATTTTACAAAACTTAACAATAACTAAAAACATGATAAAGTTAAAAAATGCACCACCACGCTTTGGAAAGTTGAAAATGAAATGCATGTAACTTACAAAGGAAAAAACTATTACACAATTATTATAATTAATGAAAAAATAATTCCAATTACACAGCCAGCTTGAAAAATCATATTGAGGCACATACACAAAATAGATTTATGTATTATGGGATATTACATACCCCAGCAACTACAGATGTAAAAAGCTATGAAGTATGACATGGTATGCTTACAAATTAAATGGCTTGTCAGTTTCAAAAAAAAAGAAAATCCACGTTGTAAAGGGTGTGAAAACTGATCATTCATAAATCTTTTGAAATGCTAATTGGCTGAATTTCTTTGGTAGTCCTGATAGTCCTGGTAGTTTGGGAGTTGTGGAGATAGCTGTACACCTTGTTTCATGGATAGAGAATATGGGATTAAACAATGGAGACTACTAGTAATGCAAAAAAATACAATAACAATGCATGATATAGTTACAAAAGGAATGTGCAAAATCAAGTACATTTTCTTAGTACAGTATAATTTTTGGTGATTTTACATGAAAATAAAGCAAAGAACTAATTTCACATGAAAATTTCCCTGAAAGATTAAAAGGAAATCTTTAAAGTTTTAAGTAAAATTGTGGTTATTCTGACAGTATAGATTTTTTTCCTTTGGTGAACTGGTTTGGACGACCCATAGATTTTCTCCTTATGTTATATACTATTTAGTGAATATTTAGTATAAAACCCGCTGTACTTTCTAGAAAGACAGTTTATGTATCACTCTGTTGTGCCTGAAATTTTAATTTTCAAATTCATTTTACTATTACTGGTAGAAAACTTCAGTATTTGTTGTGGATTTCAAATTTCAGTTCTGCCACTTCTGCCCTGGACTGCTATCTCTTGTCCTTCATGTGACTTGTTTTTACAGGGTTAAGAGTACAGAGTGCAATGTTGTCATCCTTCATGAAGAAGGTGCAGGAAATCATGGAAAAGAACTACAATAAATGTAGACGTCATTATTATTTACAAAGCTGGACCACACTCAGAATTTTTACCACTGCCCTACATTTTTGTCCCATACATCTGTGTAAGTATTAAACAGTATCTTGGCTCAAAACCTGCAGTTACACAGGAAGAATCAGTTTTGTCTGAGGCTTCCACACTCACAATATATGGCCCTGGCATTTTTACATCCAGCTATAGCCCAATCCCTGGCTGGAGCATGTCCGCTAAAAATGTATTTCAAAGAGACTGAAAACTCTCCCTTAGCTTGCACACCTCTCTTCCCACTAGTCATGAGGCATGTGCTATGCATTTCAATAGAGCCAGAGGAGATGATCCATTTTAATTTCTTTTGAGGTAACTCTAGTTTTGAGGTAACCCCTAAATTTAAGTGCAGCAGTGTAGCTGAGCAAAATAGTGACCAAAAAGAAAGAATTATTAGATTTTTGGTGTTTTTAAATCAAAAATTTGTATGATTCAGAGAGTATATGTTCATCCCCTTCTATCTGACTGCTGGTGGAGGACACCTGTGCATGGTAATAGATTTATGGCTGAAACATTATGAACGGTACAATCAGTAGGTTTTTCAGTAGCAGTACATTTAAGGGTTTCCTGTTAAACAGTTTGAGGTTCATGATGAGATTTAAAAACACCTTCACCTAGTTTTAAATGCACTCAGTGATTCTTTTCACCATATGAGTTAGACTTTAACTGTGATGGTGCTTAATTTTTTAAAGGGAAATCTTCTTGGGTTGAAGCTATTAGAAAAGGGATAAAGAAGTTAAGGAAGGGGCATAAAACAGTGGAACAACATATGATGGAGATTTGTTTACCTCAAACTTTGATCACTTACATCAAAGACAAGCAAAAAGTACAGATGAGGGAAGAATGAGATAGAATGTTCAACATTCCTGGAGCGAATACATTTTCCTGCTCTATACTGCTGGAATTATACTTCCATGTCTTTATATTTCCCACTTCACTTGTTAGAGCTTTATTAGACCTCTCTTCTTGTGATATATCAAAGACAGCAAAACACTCCAAAAGATATGAAATTACTGAAGAGCTTTCTACTATAAGACACCAAAAGGTTGAGATTGTTATTTAGGTAGCTGGAAAAGAGCTAATACTGCTTTGTCTGCCAAGAGGACTCCTCCAAAGGAATCTGTGCTTCCAAATCTGATACTGATTTCTTGTGCAATTTTGGGGCAAATAGTTTCATCTGGTGGAAAAATATAAATGTCGCTTTCTTATTCCTTCCACTTTTTTTCCAAATATTTTAAGTGGTGTAAGAGCATGAGATCAGTCTAAAAAGAAATTTACAAAAAGAAAAAAAAAGAAGAAAGAAAAAGACAAAAATCAGTATTTGAATATTTTTAAAAAAATGTTTTGAATTTGTAATTATAGTCAAATACTGACTTATTTTTCAACAGCAAAACTTTATTTTACATGTGATTGACTACCTCCTGCAGTCTGCTGTTTCTTATCTCATAGAATGTACCACAACCACTGAAAAAAATTGTGTCCTTACATGTCATAAAATTGTAAAGAAGCTGAAATAAATATAATTATGATTCTTTTAGCAAGACTGCACTTCAAATAGAAATTATCTTCTGAGTCCCAGTTGCATTGCTGATATAACTAATTCTCACTAAGACTCCCTAAATAAATTATGCAATTAAAATAGATGAACCTGATGGCTCTCAAGTTTTCCATATTTTTAAAAAATTTAAAATAATGTCTGACAAGCAAATTAGTAGTCTGCATAACTGGTCATTAATATTTTTTGTGAACTTTATTTTCTTTTATATAACAAAACCCTAGAAAGGATATTAAATTTTTTGTGGTGTCCTTATATACTTCTTGTAGGTTTTCATTTACTTGCTGAGGAGGAATAATGGTATAATATTGTAATAAAAACAAGAAGAGAAAACTTCTTGTTGAAATGGAATTGCATCAGGCTACATAGCAGTCTCCAAAAAAAATTTCCTTGTTTATACTATTTAGAGTTCACAAGCCATCAAAGAAAAAATTACTTAGAGAATATTTTGCATTTCTGTTGGGCTGGACCATTTACTCTGGTACTACCAGGAGAAATCTCTCTCACTGATTTTTGCCTTAAAAATAAGCAAAGGCATAAAACAGTGCTAGAAACAATTTCCTCAACATAGCTATCATGTGGGCAATGGAATTAATAAAGGCTGCTATCCCTGTCCCCTTTTATGAGAGGATTGATTGAAAGTTCAGACTGATTTTGTTGTAGTTTTCTCTTTGTACACTCTCTGGTCTCTTAACAAGACAAAAGTTCATGCTGTTTCTTTCACATCTTGGAATGCACCTGGAAAAGCCATGCTCAAAATCTATCTCTGAAACATCCTGCCTCTCCTGGTCTTTTCACTGCAGGAACATAACTCCTTCTGATCCCTATTTTTGTGTAGGGCCAGTGGCCTCAAAAGCTGAGAGAAAGGTTTCATTAAGCTCATTTCCACAGACACCTAGGTTTAGAATGGATGCATCTTTTCACAAACCATTAGAAATGCAGCAGAACTTATGTGCTTCTTTTGATCAGCTTACTGTATACAACCAGATGGGAATAGGGAAACAGTAAATGATGAGAAAGCAAAACCCAAACAAGTTACAGTTACCGCTACCAAACTTCCCTGTATATTGAGCTGTTTTAAATATGAGGCAAGTTGATAATAGAGAAATATTTCTATTTTTGAACCACAATTTTTTCTTTAATATTGCACATTTAACCATATTCTTTGTCATAGCTGAAACCTCATTTCATCAAGGAAGTTTCACATTTTGCTATACACAGGTAATCTTTGAAAGCATCTTTATTTCAGTCAGATATATTGGTACATGGCTTTGCACAGATACCTAATGAAATGGGCAAACTGACTTCTGGAAATAAAAGCAACAAAAGTGTTTTACTGTTCATTTGTCTTTTTGTGGTCACACAAGATTGAAGAATTGCTTGCTGTAACATTTCTGTGCAAGCAAAATATGTCCGTAACTGACTTTGCACTTATCTTTTGCAAGACACTTCAATAAGTAAGAAATAGCTTTTGTATAGATTTGGCGTATACAGAATCCCCCACCCCTGGCAACTGCATTTAAAAAGTGATAAAGCACAATTCCTGAGTCACTATGGCATAAAGTACTACTGCTAGTTGCTGTAAAAAGCAGTAGATGTAAGATGTTTTGAACAGTAATTGAATTGTATGTAATTTCACTCTGCAGTACACATGGGTCATTACAGCTCTTAAATAAATTCTCCGGGTGAGTTCATCAGAAGAAGAAAGCAATATTGCCCAGCAGGGTAACTAGGAGGAGACAGAAGGGTTGCAAAGGTTGCAATAATGTCATTCATATCATGTTGCCAATTTTAGGGCTGCTGCTAGAGCAGCCCAGATGGTTTTTCTCACTTGCATTCAGTTGTCCTAAAGGGCCTAGAAACAGAGAAGTCTAAGCTGTGTTGGGTTGTCCCGTATCCAGAAGCAAGAAAGAATCAGACAAAAAGATCATCACATAAAACTTCTCCCCAGAAGTTTGTTTATTTTGAAACATGTTTCCTAGCATAATTCTAATCATATTTCTTTCAGCATGAGTGCAAAAGGACCACAATATGTGAGAGAATCTGCCTCATAATAGTTGTTTCAGTGCACTTAATATGATACTTCAGAAAAATGGCAAAATTTACTGCACCACATGATACTGACATCATTTATCTGCCTGCAAATACTATTTGGTTTATATGATGTAAGCACTTCATGTGGCAAATTGTAGTAGAAAGACTAAGATAGTGTGACTGGAGAAAGAAGAAGGTTGGAAGAAACAGAAGGGCACAGCAGGGACAGCAGTCTCAGCACTGCCTGTGTAACTGGCAGCCACATTAGCATCCAGATCCCAGCCCATCTACCTGCAGTTTCACAGGACAGAGAACACTGGAGACAAAGAACAGTGAAAGAGCCCTGATGATTTGGAGTTGGGACACAGCAGAGATACAGGTCATCCAAGAAGGTTCAAACACAGCATACCTAAAACCTGCAAGAGGTTGCCAGCCTACAAATACTATGAGAGGATGAGAAGGACTTGTCAGCTAGATACTGTCATGCTCCAGGACACTGCAAAGGGCCTAACAGCAGGACACAAACATTGCAGAACCCTATGGCAGGCTGGACACTCGACCCCACCCCTGTCCTGGTGTGTGACAGGTGGACAGACATGTGAACACCACACTTTTCTGGTGCTTGCGACAGTGAAACTGTGAGAGAGCAACAAGCAAAAACAATTTTATTTAAGTTTCATTCCAAATAAAAGCATCTTCCCCTTCCACAAGTTCCCCTTCCCCCTCTGGTACTGGGCTACACTGCTGATCTAACATGGGAGCAGCACATACCACAAGCATCCTTTACTTTTTATGAGATGATGTGTAACTATGACCACAAACTAATTATGGAAACAATTACAGTCATGTTTCACTTCGTGCAGTCTGGACCCAAGGCATTAGAAGTAATGTTGTGACTGCCATGTCCATGATCATAATGGGATGAGGTTTAACTGGAAACATGTCTTGTTTAGTGGGAAAAAACATATGAGAATTTTTTTTTTTTTATTTGTAGCACTTTCTCCCAACTTGTTTATACACCAGTTTTATTTTAGGAGGAATATTTTCTTTCTCTTATTTATATGAGACTTACTGAATGAAATTATTTTCATAAGTTGCTTAGTCTGTAGGAATTTCTTTTATATTGATTTTTTACATTGTTTTCTACCGATATACAAAAACAATGGCATATCTGAATTCTTTTTGGTAAAATTCAATAATTATCTAGACTTTATTAGGCATTGAAGTTTTCCACATTCAAGTTAAACTAAGCTTATCAATCACCCACAAAGTACTTTTTTTATTTTCAGAAAACAAACAAACAGTTTATTATTTGTTATTTATAATTAATTTAAGCCGTCATGAACGGGCATTTTCTAAGCATTCTGGAAATTATTCCTCCAGCTAATGGTAAACCTCCATCCCACAGTTAAAAACCATGATTGTAATCTTTTGGCTTTCAATGAAACATTCAGGAAGTGTTTATTGTTCGTGTTAATCCATGCTGTAGCTGACTTTGCTGTTTCTGTCATCAAACCCAGTTAACAAATAATGCCATTGTCTGAAAAAAATAAAGAAAAGATAAAACGTCTCTTGTTATCTCATGTCACTCTGTAATAAATGGCAATAAAATCATTATGCCATGCAAAGCTATGAATCAGTTTAACAAGCGAGTTCTGTTGAAACTGCTGATTATGTTTGTTGTAAGGGCACTGGTCATCTGTTTTTTCTTGTAAACAAGTGTATAACTCCAGCTACTGTGCCTGTAGACTTCCATGTTTTCACATTTTTCCTGCCTTTTTTTTTTTTTAATAAAAAAGAGGAGTTTTAGTTTTGATATATGTGAAACAGAAATTTCTTTATCATTATTTTTTATAAAGTAGTGACAGTCAGGATGATGGATGGTATGATATCGACTTTCGGTACTTTGGGATACAAAACTCGTGAGGAGTGTATTTGTTACATAGAAAGATGTTACAGTGTGAAAGAGAAAAGTTAAAGTTCAGATTTTTCTATAAGCACTCTGAGCATTCTGATTTTGTCTGCTCAGACAGAATTCTAGTAAAGCCTATGGTAAAATGTTTTTGTCCTGTTTTCCTTACTGTGTCCTTCCCCTGTGTTTCCTTCCCTGTGCACTGACCATATGGTCTTCCTCCTGTGGTTCCTTGGCAGTGCACCACACAGGACTGAGAGATACAACACAAAGCTTTTGATTTTGTAGGGTCAAAATCCACACCCAAATTCTACATTCCACTCTCTAATTTTTGCAGTGGCTTTTCCAGATGCCTGCAGAGTTATTGTGAACACAAAGCAATATCACAGGCACTCTGCTGGTCTACACAGGAGCAAAGTGACTCCACAGTACTGCTCACTGCTGAGTGTTTGTGAGTGTATGCCCATGATTTCCTTTCTCCATTTCAATGCTAAGAATTTGGCAGTAAATATACATATATATTACATACAAATTTATAATTTTATGTGTGAAAATGTATATTTCTGAATATTTTCTTAGTTTGGCTGAAACAGGAATGGCTCCCCATATCCTCTCACACTGAAAGTCTGGTAGATTGCAGCTCTTCCTTTCCTTGGAACATTTCAAACTGTGAGTGCTCAAGTGGTGGCAAGGAAAGAGAAGGGAAAGGAGGGCAGCAGATTGCTTCCTGAAAGCTGTGTGGAGAAGTCAGTGTACAGACTGTGAGGGTGCTCCATCCCAGTTACGTTAACAGACTGTTCATGGACTTGTTGGCCACCACAAAGAGGGGAAGTGCATGAGCTCTACATACGCAATGACAGTTCCAACCTTCTGCTGACATACTGGGGTAACTTGTGGGATTTATACTGCAATTCCAAGTCCTACAATGGCTGCCAAATTTCCAGCTCATCTATGCAAGACATGAGTCCCTAATTAATAGCAATGCAAGCTACTGGCTTTCCCAAGTTTATTCTATCCCAAGTTTATTTTATATCCTGTAAAAGTTATCTCTTTATACAATGGATTTTCAAGGTAAAAGTCATTGAATAGTACTCATGCCTGCAAAGTATTTTAAGTGTGGAGTAGAGTGATACATGAATAATAATTGAATATTTTTCTTCTTAGTGCTTACAAAATGTATGAAGGGGTTGCACATAGGGAAATTAAGGAGAATAAAAAAAGGGATGGGAGCTTTTGAAAATGATAACAAGGGAGCACTTTAGCATAATATAATGTAATTCCAGAGTGGATGCTTAACAAATGCTGGGTTTTATGGGATTCATAGCAGAAGCAGTTCTTAAAGACAGATTTGAAGAAAGGTGAGCAAACATAATGATTTAAAATTCTGTTGTAAACCCAGGATTCAGAAAAATTGCATGTGGGAGAAATAGATATGTAGAAATCCATGGTTATTACCGCTAAAATTCTTAGAGTGCTCTAAGTACCTTTGTGTGAAGGGTAACAGCTTAGTCACACTATAAGAGGGGCATATTGCAGTCTTATAGAAACAGTCCAAATCAAAGTATTTTGGTTTTGGTTTATAAATCTACTCCAGTCAATAAAATCACATTTGACATGCTTTTCTTCCTGAAAACATGGCACTGCAAAAAGAAAGGCCAGATTTGACACTCTTGTGTCTCCATCAGGGGGTCTATTAAAGGAAACATTGACATCATTCTAATGCGGCAAAAATTTTAAGATACGGAAAAGTGCTGAGGTTTTCATGAATCAAAACAGATATTATCTGAGTTTGGAGTATGATTTTTGTTTTCGCTGATTTTCTGACTATAAAAATAGAATTTAAATTACAGAAAATCTATGCTAGTATATTAATATATGTATGTATATCTTATTCCTTCTCAGATACGTGAGGAATTTTGCTAGTTATTGTACCTCTAAATACACAGGGTGCCATAGTGCTGGCTAGGAGTACATGATCCAGTTCTAGCTATGTTAACACATGCATCTGTGATATGACAGCCATGTTTACAGAAGCTAAAAGGAACTGCTACTCAGCAAAGCTAATGAGAGTGATCCACCTGCCCTCTTACCCTGACTGTAATATGTTTTGGTGGTAGAGGTAGCTTGTGCAGGTAATGCTATACATCACTGCACTTGGGTCATGCAGACATAACTCTTGAAAGTGGTACAACCTTGATGACAAAGAAGGTTTGCAGAGAGAAAAAGTCTGAATGACGTGCTATGTGGTTTCCTTTCATAGCCCCAGGTAGCAGTAGAATGATTTTTTTTTCCTAACCTACTTCCCCTTACTGGTTCACTTCTGTTCACTTAAATTTTTACTGTCTTGGGCAGGCATGATAGATGTAATGGTGTGCAAAATGGAGTAATGCAGGCTGGCTGCTTAAGAATCTGCAGGAGCTTGAGCACAGTCCTGCAAGGATGGGCTGAGTGATGGCAGTGAGGGGCTCACTAGTCAGTACATTGCCTGACGTGGCTGCAGAGCCGAGTGCAGTTACTCAGAAAAGAGCTGTGCTGAGCAGCGTGGGCTTCTCATCCTGGGCTGGCAGAGCCCTGCCCAGAGCCTTTGTGCTGTGCTCTGCCAGCTGATCCAGGCATCCCCTCTGTGCCTCATGCAACAACACAGCTCTGAACACAGTCCCACTACTTTGATAATAATGAATGTAGTTACTATTCTTTCCCGTTATGACTGTGTTTCACTTTTTTTTTTTTTTCCTTTGATGGGAAAGAAAGCAGATGTGCTTGGGAGATCCCATAAATTTGACAAGACAGTTAAAAAGAAGAAAGCACAAACAAAATGGAAGACCAGATGAAAGAATGCACAGTGGGGAATTAGAATTTTCAGTGCTTAACATCTAGTTTCAGATCAGGCTACTGCTTGTCACCATGTTCCTTCCTGTAGCATTAAACACTCAAGAGTAACATTCCACTTTCAGTCTATTCCACAGAGGTTTGAGTTGTGCAGCATTTGAAATCAAGTGGGCAAACACAGTGCCTTGCTGTAGAAAACATCTCAGAGCTCCAGTAATTTGTTCTACTAAGGAAGTTTCAAATGAAATTAATTTGAATAGAATCTACCTCAACTTTTTGAGGCGGATATGTGAGGTGTCAGCATATAGAAAAGCTGACAGTTATAGGTTTATCATCTGGGGAACACTCACTAATAACTTTCCCATACTTTGATTGTACGATTGCTGTAGAGATTGGTCCACTTCACAAAATGAATTGTGGTTACTTGAGTTATTTAGACAAAATACAGCTGTACTATTAGCTGAGTTACTCTAAATGTAGACTTAATCTGCTTTTGCAGATTAACTGAGTTAATCAGATTTTATGCTGGTGTAGCATCCACCACACAAAAGGTAACTGTGGAGTAAGGCAAAACACATATTGGTTTCACAAGGAAAACCACAGTAGTACCAAACTAGAATATTCAACTGTCCTCTGTATCAGGCAATGGGAAAACATGTGAATGGTTTCTCTTGATTTTCTGGCTGCCCCTGGAAAATACAGCAAGACCAGAAAAGGAAGATGAAGAACTTGACAGACTGTGCACACTTCAGTGTCTGTCTAGTAATCCCATAAGTTGCCACTGTCAAGTAGCTGATCAGGATGGCATGTCAAAAGGTTATTTTGAAGATTTCTTGTGATCCTGATTGTCCTGACCCACTCAGACCATTCTGCAACTTCCTGAAGGGTCTTTTCTAGAGCTAGAGTGACATGAAGGTGAGGAAGGGGGAGAATGATGGTGGCTACTGGGACCAGGTGGTAGGAGCTGAAAAGCACACTACATCTAGGTGGTTTAGACCCAGGGTGTGCTGGTATTAAGGCACAAGTGCAGATAGGTGGAAATGTACAATGTGTCGACACAGAAAGATATGGTATGTCAGATATAGGAGAAAAATAATCTCCCCTATAAGTTAGTCTTTGGTCCCAGATCTCCCTTGTGATTCTCCTCAGTGACTATTTTATTACTTTTCCAACACAGGAAAGTCCTGTGTTTAATTATGTGACTGTGTGCTGGTTTTGGCAGGTGTAGAGTTAATTTTCTTTACTGAAAATTAGCTGCTACAGGACTGTGTTCTGGGTTTGTGCTGGAACTGGTGTTAAGAATGCAGGGATGTTTTCATTATTGCTAAGCAGTGCTTACACAGTCAGGGATTTTTCTGCCCCTCCCATCACCCTATCGTGGGGGGAGACTGGGGATCCACAAGGAGGTGAGAGGGGACACAGCTGGGACAGCTGACCCCAACTGACCATAGGGGTATTTTATACTGTATGGCCATGCTCAGCATGTAAAGCTGGGGGAAATTTCCTTTTGTATCTATTCTAAGTTATTGAAAATCTAGTCTTGAAGTAAAATGCCAAGTAGGCTCTACAATTGCTAACGACTAACTAGTGATTGTACATATATGCTTTAATACAACTAGAGTGGCACTTTCTCATTTTCAATTATTGCAATGTGTCTATTCCACTTTAAAGGTTATTTTAAAAAGCAAAGTGTAATGATGCAAAAAAACCCCAGCTCAACTCGATGTATTAAGAAAAGGTTGTATATGATCATTAATCAAATGTGTCTCTGTGTGAAACAAATCTTTCTTGTAGAAAAAAAATCTGATTTTTAAAAAATGCATTTAGACAGAAGTACACCTAACAACCCCCCCCCGCAATCAAATTGAAAATTGAAGTATTAATAGATGCCTTTACAGCATTTATTTTACATAAAGGGAATTTGCCTTGCATTTAATATCACCTTATTTAGCAACTTGAAAAACCTATCTTATGAATTCATGGCTTCAACTGGCCTATTCTGTGTGGCTTGTGTACAGAAGCACTTGTTCTGTAGCAGCCTGCAGCTCTGAAAACAAGTGTTATATAACCAGAATGTATTTGTATTTGAATATATTTGAAGGGAGCTGGTGTCTGTGTTGCACCAGATATATTGGTGAGTAAGAGATAAACACTGAAAGCGTGATCGTAGTAGAGGCACTTTTTAGAAGTTCCACATTATCTGCAGTGCCCTTCCACAAGTAAACAAGCGTCTATCTACAAAAGCTCACCTCTCTTTATTTGCTTTGTACAGCATAAGCCCCTCTTAGACAGATATAAACTGAAGTAGTATGATTTGACAAATACAAATTCATACATCCTGGTCCTGGCTCTCATCCTATTCAAATCACCAGTATTTTGAAGTGCAGATGCATAAGGCTCCAATATGTATATTTTTCTTAATGCTACATTTTGAAGGTTGTAACAATAAACGTCTCTATTTTATATGAGGGTGGAATAGAAATAAGCTCAATTTCTTTATGAAAGTGCAATATCTGTCACACCCTGAACAAAGACCCAGCTGCTTAGCAGGAGTTTAACACTATGTCTCCAATTGAGTAAAATTACTCGCAAAGACAATGGTAAGTACAACTAATTTTTTTAGGCTCACCATTATGCATTATTTCATAATGTTGAAAAGATTTAGTAATAACAGTGGAAGATGAATTTTTTCTTTCTGTATGAAGGTCAGGAGAACTCTAATAGTATTTATGCAGAACTTATATTTTTATTTATATTAATATATCAGCCATAATGTTTAAGTACATAATAGAAATATTTCAATATGAAGAAATTTTAGTGTAAGATGTATCTAATTATTCTTTTTAACAGAAAGAGGAAGTGTTAAATCTAATTTGATAAATGCATATGGCTTTTCCTCATATAACAGGACTGACCAATTTTTTGTCAGTTTTGCACCTGCTTATATTGACATCTTTTGAGCCATAATAATTAAACAATGCACATGAGTTTGACAGTGTTAAGATTCAGTGGCAGAATCCATTGCCTATGCTGCTAACAATGACTTACTGTTTCTTTGCATTATCCACCACTGCATTCATGTCCTTAGCTTACGTTTGTTATGCAAATTCATGTTCAGTGTGTTTCCGACACAATTCGTATTAGTACTGATAAACATCTCTTTTAGAGTTTCAATGCTTGACAGAAGTAGGATAGTCACAGTGTCCAAGCAGCCTATCACTTAGAGAATATTTACATCACAGAACCACAGAATCAGAGAATCACAGAATTTCTAGGTTAGAAGAGACTGTCAAGATCATTGAGTTCAATCCATGCCCTAACACCTCAACTAGACCATGGCACCGCATGCCACATTCAGCCTTTTTTTAAACACATCCAGGGATGGTGATTCCACCACCTCCCTGGGCAGGCCATTGCAGTACTTTGTCACTCTTTCCATAAAAAACTTTTTCCTAATATCCCACCCATATTTCCCTTGGTGCCGCTTAAGGCTATGTCCTCCCATTCTGTCTGTTGCTGCCTGGAGACAGACCAACCCCCAGCTGGCTACAGCCACCTTACAGGGAGTTGTAGAGAGTGATAAGGTAACCTTTGAGTCCTTCTCTCCAGGCCAAACACCCCCAGCTCCCTCAGCTGTTCCTCATAGAGCTTGTGTTCTTATCCCATTCTGAGGGAAAATCTCTTTATTTTCCATCTTGCTGAGGGTAAAGAGGAGTTAATAACCAGTAGCTGCAGTAGAAAACACAGAAAATGCAATCAAACACCAGAATATCATTGTTCTAGGCATTATATAGATATATAAATACTGTCCCAGACATGAAGGCTTTAGAACTATAGCACCAAATAAGAGCAATCTAGTTGTAAAAAATTTCATGAGAAAGAATTTAATTTTTTATATTTTCTATGATTTTTTGTCCTCTTCTTTTACCTGTCATAACATGGAAGAAACTGGTTCATTCCTTCAATTCTCAAGCTGTGTTTGTGACATAAAAAAGACACGAATTAAAAATTTCGATACTAAGAAACCGCACAAAACACCTACCACCATGACTCTATTTCTGTATTTCTGTACTTTGGTAGCTTTTTTAAATCTACTTGAGTTCATATGCACAAAGGAGATAATGTATGGTGATTTCAGTGTGTACACTGACCAGAACTGGCTAGCTCAGTTTCCTTGATACAAAGGAGAGGAAGTTAAAACTTAGGAATGTGTTCCCAAAAGCCAAGGCAGCAGTTTCATGACACCAAAGAATGTTGCACAGGGGATGCCTGAGGGAAGGCATGCCTGAAACCCACTTCCAACTGGACTTTGCCTCTTTGTAGAATGATAGGGTGATGGCTTATCCCAGAATGAACATCTTGTTTCTTCAGAGGCAAAACCTGCATTTTAGGAATCCTACTTGCATTCAGGATACCATGTTTTCCCCTTAGAATGTGCTGGTTTAGTGCTGTTCAGTATTTAAATACGTTGATGTGACAGAGTGCTCCTCCACAAAGAGTGGTATAGAGCTTATGAGAGACTGGGGATAGAAGATCTACGTGATATTCTGCATTTCTTGTGACAGTACCCTGGTATTTGTATTATTTTATTTTGTTAAAACATAATTGGATAGGGAGGGCTTTATTATCTGTAAAAGACAAACATCAAAGACGTTGAGATCCAAAAAGCTGTGTTGCTGACTTGAGCAGTTTCCTCAGCAAGTTAATTAAGCTCATTTCTCTGGCTTCTCAAGCTATAAAAAGAGAAAGGCAATTCCTTCTGCATTGTTTTCTATGCAACTTTGAAGAGCAAGAAGAAAATAAATCAGAAAATATTTGTTACCCTCTTTTGAGCAAACTTCTGAGAAGGAAAGAGTTATAGATTTTGGTCCGTGCTCCTAGAAGCAGTTACATAAATCCAATAAAGAGGCTGGCTAAAATAAACAGTGTGGGAGGCTCTTACCTTTTCTGTTGGATTATGTATTTCTACTCCACCTCAGACTTTCTTAATAGATTACATTTAAAATTTCTGTTATACTGTTATCATGGAACAGGCAAGAATGATTTTTCCAGCCTTGAGAAATCTTATAAACCTGAATCTTGGATGGACCTTGTGGTCAGGAGGGCCAATGGAGGCATATTTCTTCATTGTTTCCTGTAGGAGAAGTGATGTATTTTTCTGCTATGCAATATCAGCAGTGAAATACTTTCGAATTTGAGGGTCACCTGGATCCTAAAGAAGACTTGAAAGACTTAAACTTTGGCAGACATTACTTTTTTGTCTATGTAATCTGATAAGCGTAGTATTGCATAGCAAAAAATAACTAATATTTTGTAATTATTAACTGATCTAGATGGAAACACACAGTTTGGGTTTTAAGGGACAATTAGTTGGAAAGTGAAAAAAAAACCCAAAAAAACCTCTGCTTACCTGCACAGTCAGAAAGCTGATGGCCAACCCATTCCTGCAGACATGTGAATCTAAAGCAACAGCTCTCCGGGGCTTGCAAGGCAAACAAGCATTCTGCTTTAGCAGCACGCTTGGAGTGGGAAGCCAAGGGAAACAGAGACAAGGCATCTGTCTCTTGGTAATTGAGCCAGACAGAGTGAAACTCCCTGTTCAACAAGAAAGGTTGTTACAGTTTGTACTGTACCAGGGTAAATCAACTGCTCCCTAAAAACACCTTTGTGAAACAATAGGTTTAAAATTCTCTCTAGCTTTAAACTAACACGTGAAACAGGAGATACTTGTTAAAACCTAGGGCACGACTTTCCCGTATCAAAGTTACCAGCCAGTTTTGAAAAGTTATTTAATTGTTCACTGAATTATCTTCATTTATACTTGAGGCGAAACCAGTTACTCTCACAGATTGCATTGAATTATAGAAATCAGTGTTGTGTCCAGCCTGGCAATATTATTGTTTCTGTATGAAGAAATCAGCACAAACCTGCGTGCCTTTCTGGGAAAAAATAAAGATAAAAAAATACAGGATTATTTCTGTACAAATAATGTTTTTTTCATGATCATTGTAGTTCTCAGCTCACCATTGAAGCATTTTTCAGAAGGGTAACAAGTAACTGAACCTAGTTCATAAGTACAGAAATTCCTACTCTAGCAGAAAACACAGGAATTCCTATTCTAGCAGAAAATAAGTGTTCTTATTTTATGTGTTTGTCTGGCTAATGTTTTCTAGATAATTAAAGAGCAGTCATACTGTTTCTGCAAATGAACATTAATGATCAACATTTCATCATCACTAGAATTTTTTATACATGTGTTTGTCCTTATTTTAGTTCAGATACACAAATTTATTTGCTACTGGCATCTATTCTCTAACTTAAAATTTCTCAAAGAACAGTATTGGGCAATTGGCCAACTGAAAAATGCACCACAAAGAGTCCATAGACTGTTAAAGCTATGATCTCTTTTTCATGAATTAGTAAATGTTTTACAGTTCAGAATAATTGTGCATAGACTTGTGTAGGAAAAGGGAAACTACTCTCAACAAATACTCATATGATTAGTTTAAAAACACTTGATCAATCCAACAAAGACACCAAACTTTTATGGATATGCAGCCTGTTAAATATTACGACTTCTCTTTGAGTGTATTTGCTGCATAGCCATGGACACTATTACTATGCTACTCAAACCTCAAGCTGAGATTAAATCCAGAAAATCAGAACATTTTACAGCAGATTAATTATTTCTGTGCATCTCAAGCAGCTTTGTTATCAATTTTTTTGCCAAATGTAAAAATGACATCTGAGTGAAAACAAGTAAAAGTGAAATAAAGGTGTGTGGAAATCAAAAGTGTTTTTGATTTCAAATATCTAACTCTTTGAATGTCAATGTGTGCAGCAAATTCATCAATAATGTTGGAAGAAGGTCAGGGCAGAAAGAGCAAAGCAAAAGAATGAGGGGAAAAAGTAAGGTAACCTAAAACTCATAATTCTGGGAAAAAAGCAAAGCAAAAGATAAAAGAAAAAAAAAACACTAAAAGAAGATTAACACAGTGCATCCTATAACTTTAGAATAGAAAACAGGGTGACAATGTGTTTAATTTCAAGAAAAAAATTACATTACAGTTAAATTTTGCTGTCCTATTATGTCATATTTTAACTGCAGTAAGTTCAGAATAAAACTGATGGTATGTGTGAAGGAAAGAGGTGTTGACTAATAGGGAAAGATTACAAAAGTAATTATATGCACTTGTGATAGATCAAGATTAGAGAAAGTAGAAGAAAAATAACACCTGAAAGGTATAAAGAGCAAAAAAGTAAAGTCTTATTTACATTATGACATAGGAATAATATTCAGTGAAATATAGAGAAATAATGAAATGTGACCTGACAGTTTAGAATCCCATTTTCAAAATAATAACATTTAAATTGGATAAAGTCCTACTCATTTTCAAACTAAAATTATTTTAGTAATTATTACAGTCCAGAAGTAAAAACCTGGCTCCCCTAAAACCACTGGCACAGAGCCCACCAACTTGACAAGTATCATTTACCCAAAGCTTTGCTGACAGCAGGGTGTTCTAGAGGTAGATCCTACTTTCTGTGCCCAAGATCTGTGCTGCAGATACTAGTAATTGCTGTGTCTGTAAAGATGCTAATAAAATTTTGGGTTTAACCAAGAGAAGCCTAATGAAGTCAATTAAAAGATTCTGAATGAATGTTCATTAAAATTACAGTAAGACTTAACTCTTAGTTTCTTGTTCTCTTGTGTCTGCTTCAGAAAATTCTACAGTGAGGCTAAATGGTGCCTTATAACTAAGAAAACTATAAAATCCAAAGTTTCCTGGAACAGTGAGTTCACAGTCAACATTTTTACTGGAGGCATCCAGCATACAGATAACAGCATGGGGCTTCCAGGAACAGCTTTAAGCAAGACTCATTATGCTGGGATAATGCTTGCTTGCTAACAAGTATACACTTCCCATAGAAGACATTTTCCTTTCCTGATACATCACAGATTGCTTGTGCTTGTAATTAGTGGGAAACAATGTTCACTAGGTGATTATTGTTCTCTTTCATATTTACACTTTGATCATATTTTGTCTTACCTAGTATTGGCAAGGGACACTATGTCTAGAGAATACTCCTTTTCCTCCAGTACTCTGCTGTTTCATTATTAATATCAATCTAAAGATTTCATTCTGTGTTTATGTGGACAGGGTGGCAGAAAGAAGAAACCCACAGAATAAGATCAAT
The DNA here is from genome assembly GCA_013400435.1 of Pycnonotus jocosus. Classification (NCBI taxonomy): domain Eukaryota; kingdom Metazoa; phylum Chordata; class Aves; order Passeriformes; family Pycnonotidae; genus Pycnonotus; species Pycnonotus jocosus. The sequence continues at coordinate 25,718 of VWYP01009977.1, read as the reverse complement.
GTTACTACAAATCACTGGAGACATCATGCAGACTCTGGTGTGAAGAAATCATAGCAAGATTTCTATTACAAGGCCATAAGCTCCGCAATGCAACCAACATTGTGACTTTGCCATGTTCCTTCTAAAATACTTTAAATGAACCTAGAAAAGTCTCTTATGGTAACTCTAAACCCACGATATATAAATAAATTGCTAGTAGTACCTGAGTAGTTGTGCTTTTAAATTTATTTTACTCAAATTAGTTCAGAGTTATATCTACTATACTGCTTAAAAATAGACTTAAACAGAGAATTTTTTAGGTCTTTTTCCATTTCAGTAGAAGCCTTAATTATTCACTGTCCATCATTCACTGAATAAAAGGTGGACAAAAGAAGACATGAAGTAGTTTGAAGGAATCTTGCTAACCTCTGTGACAGATTAAATCTGTGAGGTACTAACAATCCACGAGGTGTGATGTGCCATAGCCTGAAGGAATGGAAAAGGTAGCTTGTGCTGCTCTCATCTCAGAGCTAGGCAGTGTTTAATTCAGTCAATGCCATTATGGTCCTCCTAGAGCCCGTTATGAGAAATGAAAAATGTCTCAGTAAAAAAGGGCAAAATTGTATTTACAGAATAATTTATTTTTTTAGTTTTGCAAGATTATTTTTATACCCTGAAATTCAAAATTATATTTACTATTGTATTTGAGGGGGCAATTGGGGTGGGTTCTCTTAGAAGCTGCTATAAGCTTCCCTTGTGTCTGAAGGATACAATGTCAGACATCTCCAAGACAAATCCACCACTGGCCAAGGGCAAGCCAATCACTTATGGTAGCAATGCATCTGTGATAACATATTTAAGAAGGAAAAAAATATTACTGTGCAGAGGTAATTGTGGCCAAAGAGAGGAGTGAGAATAGGTGAGTGAAACATCTCTGCAGCCATCAGGGTCAGTGCAGAAGGAGAGTGATGTGGTGCTCCAGGAGCGAGAAGCAGAGATTCCTCTGCATCCTGTGGTCAACACCATGGTGAAGCAGCTGTGCCCCTGCAGCCCATGGGAGTCCATAGAGGACAAAACATCCTCCAGCAGCCCATGGAGGAGCAGGTGGATGCCCAGAAGGAGAACCCCATGGAATCCTCCATGGAGCATGGTCCTGGCAAGGACATGTGAACCTGTGGAAAGAGGAGCCCATGCTAAAGCAGGTGTGTTGGCAGGACTTGTGATCGCACAGGGAACTCGTTCTGGAGTTTTTCTTGAAGGACCGCATTCCATGGAAGGTTCCCATCCTGGAGCTATTTGTGAAGAACCACAGTCCATTGGAGGGACTCACACTGAATAAGTTTGCATAGGACTGACTATATGCTGGAGTAGGGGAGGAACTCTTCTCCCTGAGGACGAAGTAGTAGAAGAAACGTGAAGAACTGACTATAGCCCCTATTCCCTGTCTCTGTGTGCTGCTGTGAGGAGAAGAGGTAAAGAATTGGGAATAAAATTAATCTGGGGAGGAGAGAGGGGTGGAGGAAAATGTTTTCTGGGATTTGTTTTCCTTTCCATTATGCTACTCTTTGGTTGCTAATAATTCAACTAATTTCCCTAAGCTGTAATAAACAGTAAATTATTTTACGTCATGCACGAGTCAAGAAATTTTTGAGACCTTTTACCTATAGGAAAAAAACAAAACAAAAAACCAGCTACAATGGGTTTGTATTTTAGAAGTTATATTTTTAAGGATTAGATCAGAAATATGAAAACTATGTCCAAGTCTCTGTCTTTTCCAGACCAGTTTTATTTGAATTTGGACAGGTTACTTGATCTTTGTGAACTCTAACTCCTAATATCTAAAGCAAGAATTATTGAATTATAGAATTACTTTTCTTGCACACTTTGGCTGCTTTACTTATTCAGACTAGAGTACTCTGGGGCTGAGGAAAGTCACTTGTTTCTTGCAGAGTGCTTCAATAATGAAATACTAGTCAAACTGAAATATTTTTAGATTTGGCTTGCTAGATCTCCAAATCACACATTTCTATCCTTGCCATCCATTGCAAAATGAAAAAAAATTATTTGCTTTCTGCAAATTAGTTGCTACAAACACTGTCTGCCTTTCTGGAAATCACCCAGAGCTTCCCTTACAAATGACCTTTGCTGTCTGCTTGGGGCAATCTCCACAAGAAAAAACGGAATTCATGCAAGTCACAAATCTGTATCACCCCAGACAGCTTGTGAATTGTGCTTAAAACAAAATTGTGGACATCTGAGCTTTTTCTGGGGAGAACTCAGTATGGAAAAGCAGCTATTTTAGCACTGAAACTGCCATGGAAAGAGTTCCATGCCACAGTGCAAACACTGATTTGAATCTTCCAGCTACTAAGGTTCTGCTTTATATGTATTCTGTTTTAATATCTATGTATGTATTTAGTACCTATGCTTTAACATTCTGTTTTAATACCAGTAAAGCAGTGCATTTTCTCTATTTTCTCTATTTTGTTACAAAAAATATGAAACAAACAAACCAACCCAAAAACCCCTGTTGATATCCGAAAATGTGTTTTTTGTAGCCAAAGACGTGATTCCTCACACAATGATAAAATATATTTCCCAAGCGCAGAAACTGCAGGTTTTAAAATAATTAGCAACACCTTGAACAACATTAGATTATGTCAGATGAATTTCATCTAGCTTATTTAGGTATTCATGATGGTACGCAATACTCAGTTTTTTTATTGAAAATATATTCCTCTCTTGCTGTTAAAATCTTTGACTGCATAATTGAAGGTAAAATACTAATGCTTGGATTCTAAGCAAAGGATTGAGATTACTGTCCTATTAAGGTGTATGATGGGGAATGGTCACATATCCTAGGAAAAGCCCCAGAGATTTCATTATTCTTGCTAATAACATTTTTTTTTTTTTTTTCAGTTTTTGGACATTTTAATAGCCCTGCAGAACATTTTTACTTTTGGATATCTGAGTGGGTTTTCAGAAAATTCCTTGAGGTGAGGCACAAAATAGTGATTCACAGGGGAAACAGGGTTGATTTAGAAATATAACCCAAGTTACAACACCAAGATATGTCTTGTTTACAGATAGGTTTTCAGCAAAGATAAAACATTGTGTGAATTTCTCTTCCTTTTAAATATTTCATGAAAATGACATGGCAAAAACACCTGTCATGCTATTTTGTTTCTTTGTTTATTTAACTGAAAGAAAGCTAAACTCATTTTGTTTGCAACCTGCTCATTAATACATACTGTAAAGAAAATAATTAATTATCAAAAATAGCCTAAGGCTTTTCCTGCAGTATTTTTGATGGAAGCTATTTAGTGTTAAGAATCAGACAGAAAAGCAAAAGGTAACTGTTCTTAAAATCCAAAATTTCAGTGGTAATCTGCCTGGGAAAGAGTGTAGCACTCTAACCCTGATGTCTGTAAATTGAATAAAGATGCAAATGTTAAGATCTTCTGTCTCTTAATGTCTAAAAAATTCCAGAGGCAATTTGTGTTGTCTTTATTTGCTCTTGGTTTAAGGTCCTATTTGGCTGCCCAGAATTGTATGGAGTAAGTGGCCTGAGATTTGTGGCACCTGCTTTTCCTTTTCTGATATCCTGACTCTTTTATACCAGCTTGAAATTGGAGTCAGAAGGAAAACGCTGTCTTTTTACAAAGAATCACTAAATGTTCTTCCATGGGTGCAATTCTGAGAAGCAAAATCTCACATCATCTCGTGCAAATGTGCACAAGTCTGTAAAGACTCTGAAACCACATCTGTGGTGTAACGTATATTTTAATTTAACCATTTACTTATGGAAGATAACACTAACTAATGTTTCTTGACACCAGCACTGTAATAAACATTGTATAAAAATTATCTATTAATTCTTATAATGCATCTTTGAAGATAGTTACTTCTGAACAGCTAGCACTGACTCCAATTACCTAAATGTCCTGCTTGATATGGTAAATTTTAATCCTTTGATTTGAATTACCCTGAGCATTAGGGAAATGCATTTCATTAATGTAACTTTTTCAGACAAAAATTAGGCCAGTTGGAATGGAGGTTTCATGTAGGCCACTTCTTTATGCACAAAGTTGGGTCTACATTTTTCCATTTTTAGACTGGATTATAGTGTTTTAGAGACAGTCTTGGCATTCTCTAATGGTGTAATAGTCAAGCACATAAAGAAATTTTATTAATTCTGGAAGGTTGTACAAGTGCCTCTCAAAAAGAACATTTCTGTGTAACAAAAAATATTTACTTGTGACTTTAAATTGGCTTAAAAATTGAACTTTTCAGGGCAGTCACTCTGAAGTTAGGTCATGTTTTACCATCTTTTCCCTTTCATTTTATTTTTTCCTCCTTTATGGTAACTTAGAAACATTAATGTGAAAAAGGAGTGAAGGATTTCAAAACAACACTTCCATAAGGTATCAATGTAAACAGTTTTGAATTCTCAAATAATGGATGGTTGTTCTAAACCAGTAAAATAAAGGATTGAATATGCCAGAATATTTAGGTAACTTTTAAAAAGCCAAACTGAATATGAGCTAGAAAAGACAAAATGGAAAGCTGATAAAAACTTTGACACTGAAGGGCACCACATACATGTATTGTGTTATTTTGACAGCCATATTAATTTCTAGTTCGTAACATCTGTTGAGCGTTAAGCCTCCATCTATATTAGAATTTAAGTTATTTTCAATTAACATATATTTTTAGTTACTGATTCACATACTGGAAAGTGAAGGAAAGTCTTTGCAGAAGGAAAGTCTTTGGAGGAGAAGGAATGAAGTATCCATGAACATACACCCAAGATCCTATAATTTCATTCCTATTGTCCAGACAAAAAGACAAAGGTTTAAATGTTCTCAGGCTAAAGCTGTGCTGATGTTCAAAATAGACTTTGTAATGGATAAACATTCAGAGAGTGTTTGCAGAAGCAAGGTGTGGAATTTATTAGGCATAGCTAGCAGGGTCTGGCCAGCAGTGAGCTGCCAGGTGCCCTGTGTGGGAGGAGGCTGTTCCCTCTGTGCACAATCAGCCATCCCTGACATGGATGGAGTGATGCACTGCATACCAAAACTACCACTGGCCAGAGAAGCACATGATGGTTCTGCTCAATTTTCAGACAGGGCAGTAGACACACATGGGGAGGCACAAAGGACACGTGTGGAAAGGGATGTTGTGGGGAAACAGATGGAGATGCAATAATGGGAAAAATTTCACCCTGCTGGGAGACTGCATCCCCTGAAGATGCCATGCCAGAGCAGGGGAGCATTAAGAAGCAAGGATCAATGGAAGAAAACGAGTAAGAAACAAGAAAAGGAAGGAAAAAAATCATTATGTAATAATCCCAAACTCCAACAATGCCCACCACCTCACCAAGGGATTTGGGAGGGATGAAGAGTAATTTTTGATGGACAAGCAAATCTGAGACATGGAAGAGAGGAAAAAAATGTTTCTACAGGCTAGATTACAATCACAAAATTATTGGACATCATATTAAAAATCTCAAAAATTTGTATATCCTCAGGGTTATCATCTCCTTTGCTGAAGCAGCAGAATTGGGTCATTGCTTGTTAAGTCCCTCCTTTGGCATATCACAGAGCTCTCTTACCCTGCACAAGGTCTCAAATTCCTAAGTTTTCCTGAGCTATCCTGGGTTATAACCCAATGTCTCACGTTTTAACCAGTGATCCACAGCCAATGTGTGGGCATATCCTTTGGGCAGTGCCTGTAGACAGCCTCCATTTCAGTAATGTCCCCCGCAGTGAAGGATCACTGCATGATGCTGTGTACACGAGATTAAATTTTACAGGTTTCATAGCTCACTTTCTCTGAAAGTGCTGGGTAGTGGAATTGTTTTAGGTCCAGATATATTTCTGTTTCCTACCACAAACTAGAAAACGAGGAAAGGGGAGATATAATTTAAAAGACAAAGAAAAAAATCCTGGGCTGTATTTTAAAAGAAACATGTTAATTAGGCTTTTATTCATTTGGGTTGTTTTAATACAAAGCTGATATAGGAAAGAAAGCTGTTGGTTTTAGCTTTATTAGTGACTCTAACTATAAAGCACAGAGTTGCATTCATCTATTAAAACTGCTGTTTGACATGAACATAACTGATACTCTAATTTAAAAAAAAAAATCTATGGGGTAGAAAGCAAAATTTCTAGTTGATATAAAAAAAGAAACCCCAGCTTCACTTGCTCAAATGTGGATGATCTACCAGCTGCAAAAGGAAAGTCTTGAAAAAATGGCACTCTTTTGCAAAGTTACCTTTGGGCTGTGTATTTTAATAGGACTTTACAAAGCAGTAGCATCTAAGTGGGCTAGAAAGATGCTTGGTTTTATTTACTCTCAGGCTGTATCTCATACTTTACTCCAGAGTATGTGGTCTGGTAATAAAAGAGAAAATGGAGGATGCCAGAAACTTCTGTTTTAATATTTAATAGATGCTTTCATGGAAGCTGATTATTGAGGAGGATGCTTGGAGAGTGCTTACAAAAAACTTCCCAACAACAACAACAAAAAAGTGCAGTTGATGCTTCCAGAGTAAGGAAAAGGTATTTTTGTCACCAAAAAGCCATGTGAAATGTCATTAACTTGTCAGGTTCAGAAATCAGTTTGAAAATTTCTTAGCAGTACTGCATTACAGGCTATAAAACCACGTCTTTGGTGAGTGTGGGAAATGAGCCTTACTTCATCTGTGCAGCTGAACTGTGCTGCACATATTGGATCATATAAGATCTCACAGAAAATGAAACTGCTGGCTGCTTTTGCTTCACCAATGTCACATGCTATGGCATTTTCTTTAACATGAGCTCCAGAGCTATACCTCACTCTGACAGAATGTTCTTTTGTAAACAGTTCAGAAATAAATTTAGCTCCCTTTGCAGTTTGAAATCGTATTCAGGAATTTCCTTCTGACAAGGTAGGTATGTTGTTGTGCTGGGACAAGAGAGGGTGTTCATATATCAAGAATAATTTTCATCCCCCTAATATATTAAGAAATGTTTTTTTAATCCACTTTTTTTTATTATTATTTTGATGTATGCAAGCAAGTCAGTTTATTTACCTCAGCTACTTTGATGTACTAATTTTTTATGCCAATTTAAATCAATGGACAGTATTGTAAAGATATGATAAATTGTAATAAATGAAATTATACTAATAATAACATAAAATGGGGAATGGCTAAAATTGAGGAGTCATACAAAAAGATAGGGGTAGGTCAGAAAGAAAGGGAATGTTTTAGGAATATTCTACTCTACCAATTAAAACAAGGTCAAGGATACAGAAGTTAATTTAACAAGATCATCTTTTCAGTGACAGGAATAGGAAACAAGGAAGAAACAAGCATTTTGCTGTGTCCGAGTCTAAAATTAGGACAGTGTTGCTTTATTAAATTTCAGGAGAATTTTTTCTTGAAAAAAACCTGCATTATAGATTAACCACTTAGAAACCATTATGGATAGCTGAACAGATTTGGAGAAACAATCACTACTGAATAAAAGCTTAAATTTGGAACAGATTTGTGAAATCACCTCTTTCTGTACGGAACAGAAATAACATTTCTGTTCTCTCTGTTGGAGTACCAACCCCATACCACAGATTTGAAAAACTTGTGGTGGTAGCTAGTCTTGAAAATTTCCATGCTCAGGCATTTGAATTATATCATAGATTTTGAATGTGATCAGTGGACAGCCTTTTCTTATATGAAATATACCATAAAGGAAGCAAATGTAATGGCTTTGATCATCTAAATAAAAACAATATACACTGATTATCTCGCTAAGAAAAGGAAAAAATCAGCTTTTTAAAAATTTTGACAATTTAATGATTTTTTTCTTAAAAATAGGCAGAAAAAAAATCAGTGATTTAAATGTAATCTTAATTGATGTAAATGTAATCAACTTTTACTCCATTTAATATTTTATACAATGACTGCATGTTATTATTGATAAGAATATATTCTCTAGATAGTATTTGCATATTGCACATTTTAGTATCAAGGAACTTCAGTGATATTAAGAAACATATTATTACATTCTTCTGCAATACATATATTTTACTAATATGTTATTGATGCAGAAAGAGAAAGAAGGAATTCAACGTTGTCAGCTGCAACACCTTATCCAGTATAACTCAGTGGAGATAATTGAATTTATACCACTAAGTTACTGAATATCTGAACATCCACAACCTAATCTTAGGTTAATCTTGGGCTCCAAGTGTTTAGCACAACAGAAATCTAAAAGCATCCCAGGCTCTTGCTCTAGTTCAGAGGCTTCCTATAACTACCTTTTTTCTGGGTGACTTAACGTTAATGAAAAATATTATCCGAGGCAAGGTGGCTTGATTTCCTGTGTGTTACATTCTATGCAGATATCACTAGTAGGTAAAAAAACCACCAAACCCAACATCATTATGTTGATGATAAAGAATCTGAATTACTGCAAAATACACAAGTTTCTTAAAGAGTTTATTAAAAAAAAAACCAAACCATATCCTTTGTAGCTAAGTTTAAGTAAGAAAGGTAAGGTTAGCTAAGAAAGGTTAAATTTTTCTCTGATCCAGAATCTATGAGCTGGTCAGATGAAAATATGCCTGTTAATGAGTAGAAAGAAGAATATAAGTAAAAGTGCAATGAAATGAGATAAATTACTTCATTAACCTGTTAGAGCTAATTCACATGATACAAGTACATCTAACATTGAGACATGGGAAGAAGATTTTTGCCTTAGGGGCCTGAATGACCTTACAATATCATGACTGTGAAAAACCTGTCAGATGTGCTGAACACACTTTTTGTCTGCCTCTTTTCATATATTCAATAAATCGTTCTTCAAAGGCCTACTAACTCTGTGCTCTCTTTTCTGGTGTTTGTCATGTGAAAAGTAGCAGCTACAGTACAAAAGATAAGCTAGTTCATATAGGTTAGTTACAACGTAAATAAAATACTTTCAAAGAAATACTTGGCAATTTTTTCCTCTTCTTGTATAACCTCACAAAATTCCTGCCAAAACCGGGTGTGAATTTGTAAGCAACATATTTTTTTCTCCAATTAGATATTGGAAAATAAAAGAATTTGATTTTTTTGCTCTCACAGTAGTATAGCAGCCACCATTTAGCAGATAATGAATCAGTTGGGTGTGTCAAGTACAATAAAATAGCAGATCAGGTACTAAGTATCAGCAAAAAGATTCATTGCCTCTAATAAGAAGACATGATCTTATCACTCAGGTCACAAACTGTGCAGTTTGCTCTTTCTAATTCGAAGCTCTGGACAATATTAGCTTTAGCTATTTCTTGCCTTGGCTCTAGATTTTTGGGATCTCAATATTCCACCAAAATAAAATGTAAATGAATGCAAGTAAATTGGTGTGATTCTAAACAAATTTCATTGAATGCAAGATATTTTGAACTATTCAGTTAAGGGTCAATAAAACTGACAGAAAATGTTAAAAGAGTTGAGCTATCAATTTATTAGGCAATAACTCAGATTTAATAAATTTAATAGAGTGAACATTTCTTACCTCCCTGACATTTAAATGACCATCAGAAATAGTTCTGATGTATATTTAAGCTGTCCTTGACTCCTTTTCATATCAGTATTCAATATGGTTCCATACGTTCATTCTCTACATTATAAATTGCAGTCTATTAAAAAAACATACTTAGCTGGGTTTTTGTTTATGGGTAGAAAGCGTTCAAGAACGATTTTTAGTTTTCATGATAGCTTTCATGTTTAAAAATTTGTTTGGCTTGTCGGTTTCTTTTCCTTCCTTCATTCCTTTTTCTTTCTGACTTGAAGGCATCCTTGTGACTGCACAAACCTTCTTCTTACAATCTTTCTTTAAATGTATGCTTTTCTGTGAAATATTTTGATTTAGCTGAAACAGGGAAGTGTCTGATAATAAGCCCAACCCATTTCTCACTGGGAACTCCCAAACTCAGAATCTAAACCTACGTATTTTATAAAAGGATCTCATCTGCCTCAGTTACACCAAACTGAACTATATATCCAGATAGATATGACTACAATACCTAGAAGGATGTTTAATTTTTAAATAGTAGCTAAATGGTCAGTCTTTTAAAATCCTAAGTTTAAAATTGGCTTTCCTTTTTATTTTTTTTAATATTTTCCTGCATAATGTTTCAGACGACTGTGACGCCAAAGACAACCTGATGTAAAAATAGTAAGGTTTATTAATAAACTGAGACCACAGTTTCACTAAAATAAGAATGACTTTTACATCCTCTTAGTCTATGGTGGTAAGCCAAGTGAAACCACCAAACTGTGTCACTCCAGACTAAAAATAAAAGAGGTTTTATTGTTCCTAATATCCCACATACTTTAGCTCCGTTCAGATAATGTAATAAAAGTTATCTAAAGAATGAAATTATTTTTAGGAAGCACTGTTCTTCACTTTAATATCAAGACCTTAATATTACACTAGTAAAAAATAATTATATAGTGGAAAACACTTAAATACACATGCGTAATTATTTTATTGGTATGAGTTGTATACCAGTGTACTGGTATCTCCATAGTAGGGCACTTTTACAAGGATAGTGACAGAATAGTTATTAAATTGTCTGCATGAAAGGTTGAAATAAAATATTCTTTTTCCATATTCTGTGAACTGAGGTTTAAAACAAGAACTTATAAAAGATTTTTTCAGAATATATTTCTTGTCTCTGTCATAAGAGTTTAGGGATCTTTAAAGGTAGTGATTATATATGACAGGAAGGGCTAAGGCTCAAGTACTTTTAAGTCCATGGCAAGAAAAATGTTCTATACTGCTCAGATATGGGCTTCTGCCAAGGCCTACCTCAAAGCCCAGTGAATTAATATAGTTACTTCAATTGGCTTTTAAGGATGTAAATCAATGAAGATGAACAAAATAAAAAAGGGAGAACTTGATTGTATTTATTTTTTATAAATTACTCCAAAACTGATATTTTGGAAGAAGCAACAGAAATTTACTTTGGAAATGGAGGGCAGACAAAATTTTTCATGTCGTCTGATTCTCAAATTAAAAGGAAGTAAATTGTAATTCAGCTCTTTATTAGTCTGAAAGAGTGGTTTCTTAATCTGTATGATGTGACTCCAAAGTTCAGTCTTGTGAAGGGAACTGGAAATCAAAGAAGTCTGATTATTTGCCACACTGCTTCCAGATCCAGTTAAGATTTTCTGTTTTAGAAACCCTGCAGCAGTTTCTGCATTTGCTCATGGATATTGGATTTAGGGTGGCTGTTTCAGTAATTTATCTACACTAGAGCATCCTGGCATCTCTCACTTCCACCTGTATGTTACTCTTGAAAGCTCTAAATCTTGATTTCTCAGACTTGCATTTCTAACCTGCTGTCAGATACATTCTCTCAGAAACAGATGCAAAGCCTGAATACAAGCACTACCATGCAGATAAATACCAAGAGGAACCAGATTTTAGGTATCTTGCTGCAGCTCTTCAGCTCCTCTTAGGCAAAAAGGAAACATGAGATATTTTGCAAAATTTTTATATGCCAACATTAATGCTGTCTTTTAGCTGACTATTTCTAAAAGTGTGCTGTGAAGATCTTGGTTCAAAAGCATTTCAGGTTTAAAGAACTGCATTCCTTATTTCTTACCCAGATGTCTGTGTCAGGGAACTGGCAAGGCTTACAACAGTTCTTATTCTGATGGGAGAATTACATCCATAGCAATTTATTAGTACTTACTAAATTTCAATCTCTTTATTTCCTCCTCTGTTAAAAATAATTTTGTAATAATGATTTTTTCCTCCCTACTTTCATTTCTTTTCATGGGTTTATTAGTGTATAGCTTCAGAAGGCTTATCTGCCCTGTATTCTGACATCTCCTTAATATATCTTTAAGCTAGTTTAATGCTTTGCCTGCCTGCTATTCTCAGTACACTTATTATCAATGATAGGTGTAATAGAAACAGGGTTACTTTTGAAAAATGGCCGGACATTTCATTACTGTCATTTCACTGAGAAAAAGGAGTTTGTTTAATGCATATGAAAAATACTAGCAGAAATAAAAGATCAAAAAGGATAAAAAATCAAAGCAATTTTTCTTCTTTTCAGATGCTAGATTGAGAGTTCTCAGTGTACTCTAAACAATGATTTATTAGCCTTTTGAGATTAGAGAAGTTTGTGTTCTCTTAAGCATAAATTTTTCTTATCTTCAAAATAAAAGAGCAATAGCACAATGTACTAATTATTGATGGCATTTATATATTAGTATGTTTCTATAGAGAATTTCTTTTCATAACTGTTACTAATTCTCTGTAACTAATGAAATAGCTATAATCCAAACAGCAGAGTAAATTCAATTATAAACATAGTAAAAAAAAAATTCTCATTTTTTAATGAGAAGAAATGAGTTGTTAGCATAGCAACAAAAGTAGTATTTTACCATATAATATTCCGTTTAATTCACTATTTCATTTTTATCTGTACCCATCACATTAGGCTTAGTTCTTGTGAAAATGTCCTGCAAGACAAGATAACATCTACCACATAAAAAAACCTGAGAAAAAATTCATTGGTCTTTTTGTATACAGGCTACAGAGAGCTCAGCCACCTCAGTTCAGTAATATAATTAACCCCGAACTGGTTCTTCCATGATTTTGGGTTGTTTTTTTTAAGTTGGAGGGGTTTTTTTGTGAATTTTTCCCCTCTGTCTTTTCTTGGTTATCTCTTTCTCAGGGATCTAAAGAGTGAGACAATACTTAGAACTTTTTAAATAGCAGAAAATGCTCATTAATATTTAGCTAAAAGACTAACTAGACAATGGCCATTACAGTTCACTGAAGACTGAAAACTAGAAGAACTTCTTTCTGTTTGGATATATCATAGAAGAAGAAAGAGAAGAATAATGAAGAATGAGACTATGGGCAGGAAAAAAAACAAAACATTCCAGTCAATTAAATATCCTGTGTTTAGTTTCCTAAACGTACCTTTTACTTCACAAAAGCTTCTATGTCTGTTTTACCAATGGTACCTGTTTTCTAACAACATTTCTTTGGAAGCTTTATTCTATTAAGGTCTTTTCTTCTGGCTATTTCTGCCTGTAAAGTACAGAGATTTTGTTAGTGAATTTGTACTAGTTCATTTTTTGATGTTATCACTGTGAAATAGGAGACTGATTTTTATGAATTTTGAGTTGAAGTATTTGTCTGTGGATCATATATCAAGAACATTCTGAAATGACAATAAGATAAGAGATTCAAATAAACTCTTGAAAAGCAGAATGTGATCTTTGCCTCTGCAGACTGAACATCAGTAATTATTGGAAAAACCATAGGGCCAGAACCTCAGCAACTGTAAATCAGTAAAACTTCACTAAGCCAAACAGAACTACCTTAATTTACAGAAGCTGACTACAGCAATATAGTTTTAGAATATTTTATTTGCAAGACACACTCTGCCTAAGAGCAGGTGCAAAGTACTTCCTACAGTTTAAGCTATTTGTGAGGAAAAAGACAGACTGACTAGGAGGAAAGGATTTAGTCTAGTTCATGTGAAAAATATGGTGTTTAATTCAAAATGCACTTAAAAAAATGTGCAGACCACTTGAAAAGAACAATGACTTTTCAATTGCCAGTTGTGAGAGGGGCAGCTCATTATGCATTAGAAACAGAACTTCAATTTATATAAATGTTTCAGTGGTTCTACTTGTATAATGCTTGATCAGGTACCATCATGCTTGTGCTCAATATTGCATTACACTATAAATCCTGCAACAGATACAGGAATGTTGTGAACTAGCCCAAGCATAACAAGAAGGTAAGGATTTTGGAATCTTTGCATAAGCGCTGTTCCATGATATTTTGCTTGAATTTTCAGACAAATAAGGCATAGAACCACAAGATATATCGCTCTGTTGAGATGCCTGTCTGTTGGCAACCTCTACTCTAACTCGAACTAAGATGCTGAAGCTGTTGAGAAGATGCTGAACTCACAGCCTTATGTGAAAACAAAAATGTACCATTAAATAATATATAGTCATTATTAAGGATCAATATTGTTCATTCAATAGTATAGCATTTCGTGTGATATTGAATAGTAACTATGAAGTACGTATATTTTAAACCAAATAATGATCTAAAGCCCTTTAAAACTACAATATTATGGTTTTTGACTACCATCTGATTTAGTAAACTATTTCTCTGTACATGATATTATTTTATCAAATGGGGATCACTTTTGCTAAAGTCCTCTTATGTATAACAATCTGTGGGAAAATAGTTCATAGAACTGAAATTTGTGGTACTATAATAAAATATTTATTCCCCAGCTCCTGACACACATTAAAAATACCCCACATTTTCTTATTCAGATCTGTCCCTGACAATTCTAGAACAATGACTGGATCTTCTTTAGGGTTTAGTACAAATACACTTTAGATGCTTAAGTCCCCTTAGGCTCTCTTTAGTCACCTAAAACAATGATTGTTCTTTTTCTTCCTTAGAAAGAACTAAAGCTTTTCTTCTTTTGTCTTCTCATGTAGCTTTTAGCTTGATAGTGCAGATCTGGTCTTATTACATGGTTTTGAAAGTTTATACGAAGGTGTTGTCAACTGCATATGATTACCTGGAGGTGTCAAAATTGAATTCTTTAGTCCTTTGATCAGGTACATGAATTTTAGGGAAGGATATACATTAAGTATAGTATAGTATCTCTCTGAGAATATTTTTCAAGCTTTTCCAATCATTGCCCTCAATCTCTGGTCTCTTTTTTTGTGTTTCTTCTCCTTCACAGTATTGGAGGACCTGGAGTAAGGTTCCTGGAGTTATTACATTAAAAAAAATGCAACACACTCTTCTTGTAGACTTGAGTTTAAAAAAATGTTGGTTTTTTTTTTTTTTTCAGTTGTTCAGTTAGGTACTTACCCATAAGGAATGGTAAGTATTTGATATTTTGTACTTCTGAGCCTTAAAAATAGCTTTGAAAAGATTTCATAGATTCCATGTCCCGTATAGGTTATGGAAAACAATATTCCATTGTAATAATATTATTACACTACTGAGTTTGTCAAAATTGGATTCTGTTGCTTAAAAATGGAAAGCTATCTCTCAGAATACAATTTTAAATTACTTTTATTGCAATGGCTTTAGCTGTATAGCAGTGGAATATTTTCTATTAAATATTTCACTTTATTCCTTATTTTAACTTCATTTTTTATGAAAAGTGTTGTGTTCTTAAAAGTAATTTGCCATTTCTCACTTCTTTTCTATAAGTGACCTCTTTTTAACCAGCATTGTTAGCATGAAAGGGCCACAGATAGATGAGTATGAAAAATCTTTTCTTACAGTAGATTCAAAAAGAGCCATCCACTTTATCTAGCACGGAAGACTTAGAAAAATAATCACAACACTTTTAAAACATCTCCCAGTTTTTAAAGGTCTGCTTTACTGAGAATGATATTTTATATGTAAGATTTGAAATATATGTAAAAAATTCAAGCACTTTATTTTTTTTTCCCCAGAATGAATGAATGAATTCTTTTGGCGCCAAAAAAGAGTAAAACAAATACCTGTAGTTATTTTATTTATACCACAGTCTTTATGCATAATTTTTTCAAATGGCTTCATGAAACAGAAAATTGTGATGAACAAATTTCTAATGATTAAAAGTGGATAAAACAACCTATACAAAGATATGAACCATGTCTTAAAAGACTGAACCTGCATCTCTGTTAATTTTCACCACTCTTATTCATTGAGACATAAGTGTCCAAAGCCTGGTAATAGATGCCAGAAAAGATACGTGTGCTGTCTGATCTCACACCATTTGGGTTTCCGTGCATACATCAGAAAATAGTTTTACCAAGGATACAGTAATTTTCCAGAACATTTTTGGAAAAACCTGTGTTTATAAGTGTGTCACAAACAGTGCCTCTCAATGTGAATTATTGCACTTTAGTCTTTGCCAAGGTGATCATGATATGAGTATAAGAGAGGAATGACTCCAGCCAAAGTAACAAACTTTGTTTGTTTCAAAGGAAAGAATAAGGTGATAGGAAACAAAGTGTGATTTATCTATAACTTTAAAAAGTCCTTTGAAACTCAAATCTTATTTGCAACTGAGTGATTACAGTCAGTTAATGATGATGTAGAATAATATTGCATTGATCAGCCTTAAAGTTAAGGTAAAACATGATTCACACATGATGCATTAAAAACTTTATGTTCTTTATATGTGGCTTATTACCATTTTTTGCAATTTTATTCAATACATATTGAAAGGTTTAGAAACTGTATGCCAACTCATAGCCCTGCAAACCTTCTGTAATTGTTGCTTTTTTTCAGGGAAGAAATATGGTCAACTTATGAATTGATTTTGGAGTGACTAGCAAACCAACGAATAAACAGAAAAAAATTTTGATGATTTTGCTTCTATTGAACTATAGAACTTTCTTATTTACTGAATGATTAGGGATTAAATATTTTACATCCTAAAAAATTAAGTCCATAATTTATGGATTTTTATATGTGTACATGTTTATATGATCCTGATTCAGGCATAATCTCTTTAATGGTCATTACCTGAAAAACACAGATTCACAGAAATCAGAGGTGGAAAAGAAAGACCGTTGAGATAATTGCATTTATTCCCTTGCTAGTGCAGCAAAATGGATTAGGAAGGCACCAGTAAATCATGTATGGAGAGTTTACAGACACATAGGATCTACCACTTCTCATTAATAATTGAGCTTCCAGAGTGCTCTTGCTAAAGGGCTCAGAAAGCATTCCCTTTTGCTAAGGCAAGAATGTGTTCTCTGATCCAAATCTGGCTTTTTGACTAACCTCAGAAAAAGAACCTTTTATTTACTTATTTGTCTATTTCAGTGCCTTTCGATATTTTTAAGATAGGTTGTTGTTTGTTTTTTTTCATGGAAGCGCCTCAGATGGTCATCAGTCTTTCATACAAACAGTGACCTAAAGGACTGACAAAAGGTTGCCTGAAAACCAACAAAACCAACATTGTTTACAGCCCATCTGTCTTCCCCTTTCACATTTTGTTTGGTTTCCTACGAGTATATATATGTTCTGAACTCTTAGCCATTAATCAGACATTGTGTCACCATATACCATAATAACTTAGAATACTTTTTAAAAAAAATATTTTCAGTAATTTTTTGAGGTATACATGGTGTCTGTACTTATGTCTACACAGAACAGCGGCTATTTTTTTCTTAAATATTTTTGCCTCAATAATACATGCAAAAATACATGTCTGAAAATTTGCTTTGGCTTTGAGTTCAGCAAAACTGTGCATGCATAAAGCAACTGTGTGCAACATGTGTTCTCTTAGACATGACAGGTCATGAATGAACAAGTGAAGTTATTTGTTTGGGATCCCTTGGAATTCTGAACAAGTCATACAAGGGACTATTTTCTGCACAGACAAATGAAAAAAGGAGATGGATATACTGGAAGCTCTCCTCAAGATGTTACTGGCTGTAGATGCAAAGAATGAATGCTTTGTTTGCTTGAAGTCACATTTCTGGATGGCTGACATTGATTGCCTATCTGTTGTAAACTAGTAGTAAGGAAAGATGAGAATAAAGTCACTCTAAGGGGCAAAAACCTCATAATGCTTCAGTTATCAGGACAACCTTAAGTGTAAAGAAAACAGTAAGATCACAGTCATGGTTCTTAATACCTCCTACTAGATCTCAGTAATAACAGATATTGAAAGTTCTTACCAATAAAGATAAAAATTCAAAATTGTACACAAATATTAGGAAAGTTATAGTATAGCTGTGAAAAATGTAGCCTTCTACATTCAATAGTTTATCATAAAGTGTATTTAGTACTTAATAAGAGACATGTTCAGATAATTTGAAGAAATTTGGGAAGTAATAGTTAAACTATGAAAGGCAAAACTGGGATCCACTTTTCTATAAAGTAGAAGCTCTGGAAGGCAGCATTTTGGTCTTCCTCCACTCTTTACCTCCATGCTATTCCCTAAAAGATTTACATAATAATAAACTGCTGTGATCTGAGATGATATCACTCTACATAAAAATATATAAATAATATATACATAAATATATAAATAAATATATACATAAAAATAATGTCCATTCATATCTATACAAAATGAGTTAGAATGCAGCAGTTGGTCAGAATTAGATGAATTCTTCATACTTTTTTTCCCTAAAAACTTTGATCTTTCCCTCTTGGTTTAAATCTTCATTTTCAGACAGAAATAAAATTGTTCATAGTTAATGGTCATATTCAAGTGGGTTTTTTTTCCTTTTCATACGTGATAGTTCCAGACAGAATGAACGAGTGACAAAAAGTGAGGAAAATACAAAGTTAAAATGGATACACTTAGCTCCTCACAGTTTGTTTTGGAGTCTTAATCCTATTTTGTATTGGGCTTGGCTTTTCATTTTAGGTATTTCTAATCTAAGGCAAAAAGGTACAGGAATAACTTTATCAAATTTTGTATTGGATATATATTTTCAGCAAATACTAATATTACCGTTTTGTAGTGCTAAAATATTTGTTAGATAATTCAGCTCTCTGCTGTGCTGGCATCTGCTTCTGCTTTGTATTGCTATGTATTGACATAATAAACAATGTCTGGTATGTAAAAAGTAGCTTGCTGCCTGATTTTTAGCAAAAAAGTGAGCAGATTGTTATTTTTTTCAAGCTTTATTAGACATAAAAAAAGATCAGGCCAACACAGGTTATACAACACAAAGATCTGTTCCAGATCAGCAAAGCCCTTTTTATTCAATTTAGCTCCATGTTAGAAATAGTCATTACATTTTATATTATGCATTTCTAATTTCAAAGCTCATGCCATATAATTATTCTCTATAATCAAACCTAACTGCTGATTTTCTACACCAAGCTAGTATTCTGTCAGTAAAGCGGGAATTAAACTATTTATTTGAGAAATGTGCAGACCCATAATTTTAGAAATTTGCTATCTGTAATTATAATGTGTAATTGTATGTATATGTCATTAGCATTTATGAACAATACACATCAAGAAAAAAGGGGAACCCTGAAAGAGAATGACATGTTCTGACAAGTTGCTGTTCAGTTTTGACCAGACTGTCAAGTCTAGTCTACTTCCAGTCTGATTATAAATGAGATTATCAGTCCATGCTCACAGAATCTCCACTTTCCAGGCAACAACCTTCTATCTCATTTGATATTTTATTTTATTTTATTTTTCTAAATCAAGCAATACTCAGAAAGTCCTAAGCATTATTTGAGCTCCTGCAGTGGGATTTTTATGGTATCATTCCATGTCTTCATTTCTTTATTTCTAACTATCATGACAGTAAATTATTTTAACTCTATCTATACCCTTTTCTGAAACTGCTATACAATAAGTTATTCTGTTTAAAGATGTAGTAAATCAGTTCTGAAATACATATAGTAAACATTTCTTAAGTATGCAATTTTTAAAATTCAGAAAATAATGTCATCATATATTACAGAATTTCCAAAAGACAGAAATAATTTTTTGTGCTAAAAAATGATCATAGTATTTTATTTCTAATGTCAGGATAAGGAGAATCTTATTTTCTTCATTTTTTTAAAAAAAGTAATAACAATTAAACAATGAGTATACCTTACCTGATTTTCTAAATGGCTTAAGAATACTTAGCCTACGTACAGATTTGGACACATTGCAAGGAGATGTGAAAAAAAACTGAGAGATGATTTGGAAAGTTTTAACAAATTCAGTGGACACAGTCATTTGCCAAAGTACATCTGTTGGTGTTTTTAAAACCCATATGTGAAAAAAAGAAACAAGGCAAACAATTGGAAACATACTGTTAAAACCCCAAACAAAACCTGGTTTCTGTTATGTTGATATTTCATAGTCCAGCTTGGAACTTGACACATTCTTTTTCTACAGGAGGCATTTTATACAATTTTTTGTTGCTGTTGTTTTTCTAGTTAAAATTCACATGGTAACAACATTGCTAATTAACAGTCAGACATGTCCTCTCTTTTCAATATATAAACATGGTTTTAATATTTTTTTCTAAGTGAACTTCATTTAAGAAGATTGGTGGTATTCCATCTTTCAACAGAAAAAAAAAAACCAAACCCAACCAGTTTATATTAATTATTCAAGTAATCAGTACTTTGCTTTGGTCAGAGATCTAAGTTCCTCTAGATTTCTTCCAATAGTTCCAGAAGTTAGAATTCTACTGGAAACCTTGATACAACCTAAGCATACACATACGAGGTAGCTGCTTTCTCTCATTATTTTGAATACAAGGATATTGCAGAGCCCCTTCTATCCTGCAGATAACCTGTCCATTGTTATGATACAGTGGATGCTTATCCCTGGTTTCCCAAAGTGGCAGGGAGATGGAGAGGTGTGGATGAATGGGCCTGAGGGACAAAATACCTGTTGGGAGACAGGGCACGAGGTGCTGCAATGCTTCAGGATGGGAGCTTCTCTGTGGGAGTCCTCACCCTGTTCTCACTGAAGCTTTTAATTTGCACCAGTGTGTAATAGGTAAAGAATTTAGCTACAGAAATATTCTGAAGGAATATTTGCTCCTTATCTTTTCCCCATGGAGAATATGAATTACAGTACTATAAATGAATAATATGTTTATATGCATGATAAACTTGAATCTGTGCTTTGTAATCCTGGTTTTATATTGTATAATTGCACTGTATTAACAGTCCTGCCACAAAGCAGGAACTAAATAGCCAAGTGGTGAATACCTTGCTGGGGTAGAACAGATGTATTTAATTTCAGCAGTGTCTTCTCTTCCACAGATACAGCAGTATTTAGTATTTATTCTTTTTAGGAGGCAATGTGAGCTACTGTCAAGCTATCAATTATTTATCAGTGGAATAAGAATTAAAGGACTGTCCTTTCTGCAAACAATGCAAACACATTATCTAGCTACCTTAAAATATCTTCATATTTCTAATTTGTTTCATTAGTACATGGCACAAAAATCATGCTGGAAGACACCACAAGGGCTTGCTCAGGAAAAAGATAGAAGAGTCAAAGTCTGTTACAGCAACCCACTCTATAAACCTGGTAGCGGACCATTGGTGAAGTTTTAAAACGTTTTTGTAAAGAACACTCAGAAATTAATTCGCAGGAATGTCTCAGTTTCAAGTTTATAGTCTGTCTATATTAATAACACAATATGTGAATTTGATGGTATCTGTAGCATATAGGAAAAGTTTGTAGAAAAAAATATGTGGAGAGTATTATAAAGAGAGATTTGTGTAGACAAAGTATAATAAAAAATGTATTTGAACCGATGATCCTAGAGTCTGTTTGAATATTCAATCACTTTCTACATCTATGGGATTAGTTTTTCACAGATTTAATCCTTTGTTCTATCAAATAGCAATCACCTGATACCCTCCAAACTTTCTCCTCCATGCATATTTCTCTTTCTGCCTTTCTTATGAAAGTTCTTCTTGGAGATCCTCTGAGATGTGCTGAGCTTCCATGGTGACAGGAAGAGCTTGAAGTACGTCCATGTTGGCGTATTTCATAAGAAAGATAACAGTCATAGTCTCACTCTTTTGCTAAAACTTTTATCACTTTGTCTGGCTTTGCAGTAAGGAATTCCTCATGTTTTCCTGCATGAATATTGCTGTTCTGAAATACCTTCATTTCTTCCTGAAACAAATAGTACAAGTGGGGAAGATTAATCTGCCTTTTGTTCTCTTTGATTCAGGAGTGTCAAACATGCTAGACAATATCTGTTGCCTTTTGTGTGCATTAGACCGTGTATATATCTGTATATCCTTTTCTTTTTTCCAGAAAGGCCATCACAGAACAATAATGGATTATGAATCTGATAACATTTTTGCAAGGGATATTTTAGCTCAGTGAATCAGAATAGTGGAAGATGTATAATAATATGTAAGTGTATTCTCTGGCAAACTGCTAAATTTGGGACTGTCATGTTGAGCAATTTTATTTGGATGCCATTGCATGGGAGCAGAAACAAAATTGGGAAAGTACAATGATGAAGTTCAGGTGACGACTGAAATTTGTGCATCTGACTATTTGTTAAGACTTGAACTTCAAGTGAATCCAGAGAGTAATTTCTTGAATTTGTATTGAATTTTAACACTGTCAATAAAGTATGTGAATGCTACAGTTTAAAACCTATAAAACTGAGATTTATAATCAACATTTTGGATAATTCCTGTCTTCCTATTCTGAATTGCTGGGATAGTCATGCTCAGTATTCCACCTTCAATGGATTTTCAGAAGGGAACAACAAAGAACTTTGTACTATCACATGAAAAAAGTTTGTATTTAAGTAAGATATCTAGAATTAGTAAAAGAAATAGATAAACTCTGACCACATATCAGGGAGGTCCACAGTCCCAGATAGGATCACAGCAGGAAGTTAGTGATTAATGATCTAGGGTAATTTAGGGCCAAATTTGTTACAAACTCAATAAGCCCTAAAGCCAGGGGCATCTTATCTAAGACTGATAAAATGGAGAAGAAACACTGGCAGACCAATGGCAGGAAGCATTAAAAACACATCATGAATGAGGAAAACTACTTAGATTATAATTCTGTAATAATCAAAATAGCTTTGCAAAGCAGGTAATACATATAGTCTGAAGGAACAACAGAAAATGATAACACATATATTGAAATATTAGTGTTGATGTTCAACATTTTCTTAAAAGTTTAATTAATTTGTCACATGTAAGAGAACTGAAAAAAACCCCAGAAAAATGCTAAACCCAACCTAAAGCCTAAACCAGTAGCCAATGCAAACCCCTTTGACTTTAAGCAGCAATTATTCCCTAAGGTACTATAAAATTCTTTCTATAAGTCACTTCTGGAAATTCACAGGGGGAGTTGAAGTCAAATCTAGAGTTGGAACATTGAATATCTTGGTTGTAGGACCTGTTGGACCACTAAGCTATTCATTTTTCTGAGAGCTCACAGTATTAGCTTCTCTAAGGGAAATATACCATAACTGAGGGAATCAAACTGTTTAAATCAATTCTGATAACCTGATATCCAGGTTTTGTTTTTCAAAATAATTGCTGCATTTAAAAACCATTTTCCAAAAGCTTTTTCTTCTGTTTAGCTCAAATCAAAATAATGTTTGAAATATGACACGGAGAGATAGAGGGTTTTACACTATTACACAGCAGATTATTTTCTCCACCAATAGACTTTCAAAATCATCATGTTTCACTACATCATGCTTCTTCTATTTGTGGCATTTGCACTTTAGTAGGAGTGCTTTCTGACCCATCAGCCCCTGTTTGGTTAAAATAAATACCTGGCTAAATTATATTGCAAGAAGCACACTGGCTGTTGAATTTTATCTGCGTTATGAATGGTATGTTAGCCAAGTAAGAGTTTTGTGTGCAATACAATCAAATGTTCCCCATATTACCCACAAATCCTACAGTAATGGGTTAGATGTTATCCATCTATCTCTACTGGATCAAGGTTTTCTTACAGTTCTGGAAGTCAAGTGAGAGAACACAACCGAAAAATGATTGAAAAATAAGTATCAGCTATTATCACTTAAGTAACACAAAGCTGTTTTCCTATAAAGTGAAGTACTAGTTAGAGTTTGTTATATGCAGAAAGAATTTCTTTTACCTTATTATCCTTTCATGTGTTTTTTGTATAAAATCTTCTATCTCGTTTCAAGTTTCTCTGTTAATACCTCGAACGATAAACTAAGTAATACAGCTTTTCTTATACAGCATCAAGTTGCACAGGGTCTTACACAGGATACTTGAAATTAGCACAGATTTTAGAGACAGAAAAGCCTTCCACAGTGCACTAGACTGGAAATGAATAGTGCCGGGATTGGAGCTGAAAGCACCTGCAGACCCACTTTATTACATCTTCAACATCCATCCTTCAGTTCCATAAACTGTGTTTTGTGCATGTTTGAGTCTCAATATCTGGTGGAAACCTTCCTGCATCTAAGACCAGGATGCAAGCATGGTGTCAGTCCTAGAAATGTTTACAGTTGGAGTACCATTCCTCATTTTACCCATTATTAAATGTTAATCTTTTCCTGCTGAAAGGAAATGGTATGACAAAAGACCACTTACTTCCCTATTAGGAGATTGTCTTGGCTAATGGAGCAGCATGTTTGACTATGTTATAGATAATTTATGAAACTCCTTAAAGCTTGTTTGTGGAAAATATTCACTTGTTTTAGTCTGGATACAAAAACTCACTCATTGTAACTGAGATGTTATGATACTGTCCTGCCTTAAGACAGGAAAGCTTTTTCCTTTTTTCTTAAAATCTAATCAGTGCTGCTGTGGTATGAGAATGCCCTGCAGTTGACCACAGGTCCTTCACTGCTGCTGAAGTAGTAAACTAGTTGTAATGTGAAACTTTGCTATCTGTATCAGCAGAATAGGAAAAGACCGATACCCCAAACTTAACAACTGAGCCCCAGACACCATAAAGAAATGAAAGGAGTTCTTAGACTAATGTTTTTAAAGCACCAAGGGGAAATAACACTCTTGTCAGCACCTTGAAAACAAGTTCCTAATTCCCTTTGTCAATCTTGAAAAACTTACTGTGACTGAATCGGTTACCTGTAGACATGCCTGGACACTTCATGTTTTGTAAAATGTTGGTTTTTCGCTTGCCAGTGCAGCAGAAGATCCATATGCAAATTCTCAGTGACAACTAGACAAAGTGGACATACAAAACTACACAGAAATGTGCTTCCTGTACTGTTCAGAGAGAAAGTTCCTTACATAATTAATCATGAAAGGATTTTTCACTGTAGACAAGCCACGAATGTGAAAAGGATGATTTGCCTGTCTTTTTATGCCTTTCTTCACATATTTCCTGTTCTTTTAATTTTTTTTTTTTTTTTTTAATC
>VWYP01009976.1:0-58038 GCA_013400435.1 Pycnonotus jocosus | reverse complement strand
CACTTCCCCAAAGTACTTTTGCGCCTTGTTTGGCTGAGTTTGGGTTTTTTTTGTGTGTGTGTGTGTGATGTGTGTGTGTTGTGGAGATGCGGAGTTAACTGCAGTCGGTGCTCGTGTGAGTGTGCGTGAGTGTGAGTGTGAGTGTGTGTGTGTGTGTGTTGGAGAGATTAGGACGAGACTTGAATATTTATGAGCTTTGCTTGAAACTGACTCGCAGTGTTTACTTGCCTCTTTGTTCCTTACCCCCCTCCCTCCCCCGTCCACACACATACATACATTTAAAAAAATCCATTAAACTTGAAACAGTTTCTAAATCCTCCTTTTTGGGGGGGTGATTTTTTTTTTTTTAATAGAAACTAGTTGCACAGATGAAGCAAGATCCACAGGTAAATGCAGATCCTTTTTTTTTTTTTTTTCCTCTTCTTCAGTATTTTATCCCTGCCGTAATAAGCGCAGTTGTGCTGGGACAGCAGGATGAGAAACTTTATCAGTAAGAGATCTCATTTTGTAGCCTGCACTGAGTTTTCTTGCTAAGGAGGGTGTTTTGTGTGTGCATGCTTCTGTACGGCTTCGGTGGAATGGTTTTGCCTTTGAACAATTTGTAGCTCGCAAGTTTATTCATTACAGGGCTTAGTTTGCACTTTGCCTTTAATATGCGTCTTGTTGCCGTTTTTGCAGAACGGGGATCTTAAGAAACAAATCCATGAAAGGCAATCAAGAATAGCAGCTCTTAATGAGAAACAAGTAAGGAACAGATCGATTCAGTTGTGTTTGGTTTTTCTTCTTGTTTTTACGATGCACTATCTAAACATCCGAAAAGTGTCTGTGTTAGCTGAAAAATGCTGGCGGCAGGGGATATAACATCCATTTTCTTTTGCATAGAGTCAGAAAATGCATGTTTTCATAATGAGGTCGGTTTCTCTGATGTCTTGCTGGGGGAAAGAATTATTTCAGTACTAGGAGAAAAAGATAAGCAGTAGTTAAAACGTAAGAAAAAAAAAAGGCGTCCATTTTGAGTTGGTCGACATGTTTTAGGAATATGGAAAATTCTCCTGTCTTGGGCTACTTTGTGCACTTCTGTGTAATGTGCAGAGCAAGAGTTGGGAAGGAGGAGGCTGGAGCCCCGTTTGGAGCCATTTCTGGGTTTAATTACAAAACTGATTTTTATTGATCACTTTATTTCTTTCCTGCTTCTCTCTCTCTCTTTTTTNNNTTCTTCTTTCTTCTTCTTCTTTTTTTTTTTTTTTTTTTTTTTTTTTTTTTTTTTTTTTTTTTTCTTCTTCTTCTTTCCTCCCCACTTGCCTTTCTCTTCCCTTGGTCTGATCTGACGTGTTAGCTTTTGATTCGAGTTCACTTAGGCACTTTCACTTTTTTCCTACCCCTTCCAAAAAATACGAATAAAAACAGATTAACCTGTTTCAGCCGCCAGGGAGAGGGGGGGGAGGAAAAAAACCCAAAAAACCCCCAAACCAACAAAACAGAGGAGAGAAACAAAACAACAATCCTTTCTCCCTGCCTCCCCCCCGCCCTTCCCAAAGTTTCTCGTGGCTGTTTTTGTGCCGGGAGGAGCCCGGCAGGAAAGTTTCGGTGCGGGGGGCGGCGGGGGCGCTCAGCACCGCGGACAGCGCCACTCGCCTCCCCTCTCACCCAACTCCCCGCTCCCCCCGGCCTCTCTGCCGGCACTTCCAGCGCGGGAAAGGCACTTGGGAAAGGCACCGCTGGGGAAGGCAGCCGGAGATGTGCCTCTCTCCATGCCGGGGCTGAACTTTCCTGGCCGCCCCCGGGCCCTCCGCGGCCGTGGCGGGGCTGCTGTGCCCCCGCTCCCCGCTCCGTTCAGCACCGGGGACAGCGCCCGCCAGCCCAAAGCCTCCCCTTTCCTCCCTCCGAGGGGGGACACGTGCTCCTGTCCCCCGCTTTCCCCCATCCTTTAAAATTTTTATTTAAATTTTAATTNATCACTGTATAGAATCAGATCAGATAGTTTCTTTTTTAAAGCAAATCTGACACTACATGATATGTAAGGGCTGTTAGTCCTTGTTTTGCAGTGTGAAACAAATTGTTGACTCTAATACTACTATATTGGGTAGAACCTTGTTGTTTTGTTTTCTTTTTTTAAATAAGGTAAAACCCTTTCCTGCAACAATGCATCTTTATGTGTTGTTTCTTAAATATCAAAATAGTTTTACTGTTCTAAGTAACATAGATTTGATCATTTCCCCCTATATTGTAGCAACTACTTCAAGGCTGTTTAAATTTTTATGATCGTAGTAAATGAGAAGCTATTTATTATATCTGGTGTTGGAATTTAGATAAGGCAGAGAGACACATTTGAAAATTCAGCTTGAACAATCTGATTCAGCTTGGGGAAAATGGTTTTTGCTAAGCTTGCACAGCATATTTATGTATAATCCAAACTAACTAGTAAACAATTGTTGTATATTTATGACGTGCCATTCTCATATTCTTGTAAATAAATCTATAGAACATGAAGTAATTAAACATTAAAATACCTAAATTCTGTAAACAGGAAATTTGGCCTAGCAGGAAACCTCCTATTTTTTTTAGGCAAAACCCTAGATTTCTTTTACTGTTTTCAACATCCTGTGCAACAAGAGCTCATAATTAAGAGCCTGGCTGGTGGTGTGGTGTCCTCGTGCTCCAGGCTGCCACCTCCAGAGGTCTACACTGAAATCATTCTCAGGTCACAAGTGGAATGAGTTTGGAGGTCTTAGCTTGTGACCAAGTCACAAACCCATTGTGTAACTTTGCAGACTTGCTATAATTAGTAGTTGCTCCTTAAGTAATGGCTTGTAGATGAGCTCTGTGTCCTTGAGGGTGTACAGAAGGAGCAGTGAGACCACAGATGGGCTAATGGTGGAGTTATTTGGTGGATTCAAGCCCTCACTTTCATGGAAACACCAGTGTAAATTAAATAGGCACTTCAAGTAGGGAGATTATTTTTACATGTGTATTTACATTCCTTCCTCCTTTATCCCCCCCAAGATTTGTTTAGGCACAACTAATTCATAATTCAATAATGTATACCTTTGATTGTGCATGCACTGAATACAAAAGACCCTGAAACTGCATTTCAATTTAACTGCACATGTTAATGATGAAACAGTAAAACAAACAAACAAACAAATCCCATCTACACCTGTTAGGAACATAACAGGAGTGAGTGTTATCTCTCAGTGCCCCTGTTCATCACTTTTCATTGTAGATGGCTACAATGGCATTTGTGGCAATGTGCACTTTTTTAAAAGTTACAAATGAAGAGATGGAAGAACTGAATGACAAACTCGGCTTTTGAGGGAAATTTATGAAGTAGACTTTTATGGCAGCTGGATTTAAAGTTGCATCCTGAGTAAGGATCCCTGGCTAGTCCTTGATATTTCTTTTATGTTGGTGGGTTAGAGAAATAGAGAATTTAGCATATGTTTAATATTTTTCAGTGTCTTCAAATAAGTACTGTAGATCCACAGTTTTCATTACTGGAAGGCAACAGCTTCAATCAGTGCCTAATTTGGCATCCAACTCAGAAAGACAAGTTAGACTTCTGTCACGAGCTCATCCTTCAGATGCTGTGGTTTTGATTAATTGTCATCACATTCCAGAGAGTGGGTTACCTCTTCTTTCACAAGATATGATGTGTGAAGACTCCATTAGTTAGTCCAGTGGTTTTACACCTTCAATCTACAGCACATGCAGAGCAGCAGTAACATTTTTATCTAAATTGTCAAGCAACAAGCATTTATATGTAAATAAAAGGGCCATCATAAGAGCCAGCATTGGCCTTAATAGCACACCAGAGGTGCTCTGCTGCATGTGTTCCGTGCTCTTTATGTCCTTAAACAGTTGTTAAGGGTCTTTTATTTCTAGAAAGTTGGCTCTTATTAATTAATAGATCAGGATAAAAAGATAAACAAATCTTTAACCTCCACTGGAAGTTCCTTTTTACTTGTTCCTCCTCCTTACTGACCTAAGTGTTAGGTGGCAAGCCAGGTCTTTAACAATGAACATCTGTGGGCCACTGTATTTTTGACCATGATGAACTCTGAATTCAGACAGCCTGTCCTGGAGCAGAGTAATAAAAATATGCCTTCCTGGAAGATATTATGTCATCCACTTGTACACTGCCTCATTTTTTTCCCATAATCTATGCAGAAAACCAACATTAGTTTCAGGCAGACTTTCCCAGCCTGTGTTATTGCTGGTTTGGTTTGGGGTTTTTTGGATGGTATATCTGAAATGAAATCACTGACTGTATTTTCCTGTGGTGATCACCACCAAAGCCTGGTTGTGGAAAGTGTTAGACTCCTTAAAATTGAAATACAGTTCTCATGCAAGTTGCTGGAGATGGTTTAGCTCAAGAGGTCTCATTGTGCTGATGTTGTCTGTTTGTTTTGGGGAAGAGGAGCAAGTGGGGTTTGAGTTTGTTGAAGTTCATGCTGGGCTGCACCTGCCAATGGCAGCAATATTTACATGAGTTAAAGAGTAAATTATTGATATGTCACATGGCTGGGTTCTTCCAAAATAGTTAAGGTAAAATAAGGGTTGTAAGCTTCAGTGAAAGCTCAGGTAAAATCTGAAAGGCATTTCCAGATTGAGTTGAACCTGAAGTCAAACTCTGACCCAAGGGATGCACAGCCCTCCCTGTTGCTGTGGCAGGAATTGCATCCTTGTCTGGCTCTGGATGTCAGGGGAGGCAGGGTGATGGGCTCCAAGTGGAGAATTAAACTTTCTTATCACTGCACTGAGTCTATAAACACAAAGACAACAGGTATTAAATATGAGCTTGACTTTGCCATTCTTCTGCTTATTGAAGTTCTGCTGACTTTGCTGGAAATCCTGAACAATTGCAGAATAAAATGAACTTACTGGATCAGAGTAAAGATTAGTTCTGGATTTCTAATTCAGAAAGCTCCAGTTCCCAGAAAGCTCCAATTTTTTTTTTTTTTTAATTGCAAAATCAGGTGGCAATGTATTGCTTGTTTTGCCATCTGTAGAAAGAGGGAAAAAAACTAGGAAGGATTTACCTTCAGCTCCTTGGAGGAGAAACTTAGGAATATAGTTTGCATAATGGCAATCCTAGCAGTCTGTTTGTGCTTTCTGTAACAGCAGACTGAGATTCCCATGTCATACTGGAGAAAAAGGGTAATAATAAAGGACATTTTCATGGAGGAATGGGAATATGGCTTTCAGCCTGCCATGAGGTTGCCCTTATAAAGATTCATGGAATTTACACAAAAATTCATACTAGAACCCCATTTTGTTTGGTAGCTGCTGGACTGGCATGGGAAATGCTATTTCATCCCAGCATTTTTCTTTGACTGTACACTTTTCTCTACAGTGTATCACTTGGCAGTGCTAACTGTTGAAAAGAGAATGTTACATTCATTCTAACCATTTTAAAGAGTTCACTTTGATATTTTACCCACTTAAACACCTGCTGTCAGAACAGTACAATTGATTTCAATTAACTTTGAATTTCTTCAATAAGATGACTCTTATAATAACTCCAGTAATCCCATGATGCTTCATTAGAGGAGCTGGCTATGATGATTATCCCTGTGATTTAGCAATTTTTTTTTCCTTACAATGCCTTTGTCTATTCAGAAAAAGGAATTACGCCAACAATACCATTTTATTTCAGTTCTGATTTTACACTAATGACACTTGCTACCTGTTACACACTAAAATACCTCATTTATATTGCAGCATATAGATATTTGTTCAGATGTACACAATACTTTAGTAGGGAGACTCTTTTAAAGAAACTTCAGTTCTGTGTAGGAACTCTGCGTCTTGGAATTAGAATTTGTTTTAATTTTTTCTGCAGCAGTCTTTGTCAGGAGCTCTGGTTTGGTGGAACCAAATCTCTGCATATTCCTGCCATGTGTGTGGCTCCTCCAGAGCAGTGTGTCATGGCAGGTGTTTGAACCAGTTCATCTTGCTCCAGGATCTGGTGCACAGATTCCTTGTGTCTATGGAAGAAAAGAGGAATGTCTTCTTCCCATGGCATGATGCTAGAGAAGAGTTCTGAATGGTGGTTTTAAATGTCATTTCCAATGGGATGCTGCATCAGTCCAAACACTTCTGCTCTGTTCAAGTAGAGAAAATCCCTTTTCATCTCATTGCAGATTTGATTTTCAAGTTGAAAGCATGAAGGTATATAAAGACAAGTTCATACAAAGTTACTTTTAACTTTTTCTTCCATGCCTTTCTCTTTGTGATCAAAGATAAAATATGCAGCGTTTTTGTACTTGATTATAGAATGATGCCTCCCTCTCTCCTCCACCCCCAAAACAAAATCTGAAGCACCAACAAAATTTTTAAGCAATAAAGGATAGAAATTTGCAAATTGCTAAGACAAGGCCATGGTAAATGTGTGGCCGCCATGTCAAGGAGGGCAACATGCAGAGGGGCTGGAGGTAAGGGAAGTATGAAAATAGGCTGTAAATTTAAGATAAGAACAAAGAAGAACAAAAAAGAACCAGAATTGGACTAATTGAAATGCAAATTTGTCATTCTGCCATTAAAGTAGACAGTTATTTCAGTGTAACAAACTCATATTTGGTCTAGCCAATCCTCATCACATACTTCTCTTATATGTCTGCATATACATATATTTTATATCGTTCTTTTATTTTATTTTTTTTTAACTTAAGGTGGCACTACTTTTTTATTTGGAGTTGTCCTTCTCGAGTTAAAATGTACTTGGTGAAAAATGTTTTCTCCCCCACCCCTCTCTTTTTTTTTTGAATCAGCTGCTTATTGTTATGCAGTAGCAATTTCCAGAGTGTCATATGAAATTGCTGATGCGGCTTAGTTCTCGCTCCAACCTGCAACTGCCAATAGTGAGCTTCTGTTGAAATCTAATATGTACCACAGGGCTTTCTGCACATCTACAGGCAGACCCTTCTGCTTAATAGACAGAGGACTAGGAAATACAGCATTTTTCCTAGTTTTCCTAGCATGTATTTTCCCTTTTTTTAACCCATAGAGAAATTAAATACATGTCCAAGCTTAAACTGTAAAACAATCCTTTGACTGAATTAAAGTAAAGCAGAGAACTGACCATAAGTGCAGTTGCAGTAAATTCGAAACAATAAGAACTTGAGAACTCTGTAGATATGATGGGTGGTGTTAATTTAGGCTTTTGAGAGGCAATCTTATTTTCAGAGCTGTAATTCAGTTTTAAGAGCCTGGGCACTGAGGCTGTGGCCAGGATAGTATCAGCCTGAAGGTTGGTCTGATTGCTTGGGTTTAATTGAGAGAAACATATAATTAGCCTTGAAACAGAAGTGAAGTCTATATTGTGTATAAGTTATTTTTGTTTCCACATTGATTTAGCTTGATCCTGTTGGTACTTTGTGATGTAGCTTACGTATTATCCGGGGAGAAGGAGGGGAATTGCCTTTCTGTGCAACTCAGCTATTGATGACAGATCTTATAAGGTTACAGAAAGTGAAATTGTATATTACATTTCAAATAATTGAGTCAAGCGAGAATCACTGATACTTTTGACACGCAGCAGAGATTAACCTACATTTTCCATACCGTTCTGTTTTTCTAAAGTGCTTCAAATCAGCTGAGATTGCCTAAAGATTTATTGGTGAGTCGAAGCTTTTCTAAGAATGAGGAGGAGAGAAGCTTCCATTCTCAGAAATGTGCAGGCTTGAGTGTGTCTGTGTATAAATTTGCTTCTGTGTCAGTGTGTGTGTGGTTGGGTGTGAGCATAAGGTCTTTCTCTTTGATATCATTCAGGCAGAAAGCCAATATGCGCATGTAAATGAGCCTGAAAATGTAATTAAAAATATATACATGCTGCAGTACAGAACCTAGAGATGCAGGTTATAAAGTGACAAGTAACATTTCCTATGTGATCACTGGTGCTAACTCTCATCTGTGATTCATGCATCTTGTGTGTTATGAAGTGCCAAACAGATAAATGCTGACATTATTTCTTTGGATATCGTTTCACCACGGTGACTGAAAGCAAAGGACATCTCGCCCATTCTCTTCCCTTCAACCAAAACAACAGCCAAAATACACCTACCATGCAAGTGTTACTGCAGAGGCTAAAAGTATTTTACAGAAGGTCAGATAAAGACCTATTTGATAACATCTCTTTCCTGGCAATAAAAATGTGACAAAACAGACTTACTTGGGAATATATTAGACCAAGGAAATTAATCATTAACACTCATCTAGGAACTTGTATACAGATGGGAAGAGAGAAAGATTGCCAGGGGATAGACATAAACAATTTTGTCCTTTATTTCAGTTTAGATAACAAAGGCTCTCACATAAAAGCACCCCAGAAATTCCAAACTTTAGGCAAGAAGCCTTTATTTTTTTTGCTTGAAAGTATTTTCTAAAAGTTAGGTCAGAGGGCTGGGTGCAGAAGCTAATGTTTCTGCTCTCCAGCTTAGGGAGAAACTACTTGGAAAAGCATTTATTTTGCATTTAAAAATATAGGTGGAGCCCAGATGCATTTCTATCAACAGCTCCGCAGCCCATAAATATATACAACCTAAGCCAGTGCCTTATTTACATTATTTTATTAACATTCTTTGCTGAGTGGGCTTGAATGGAACACGATCTCTCATACAGAGGATCTAATTATAAACATAAGGGACAGAACCAAATAAGCAGTCTTTAAAGGGAAAAGAGTCTGGCAGCTTTGTTTAAAGTGTCCTTTAATGAACTTCTTTAGCAGCTTGTATCTTAGCAACACGTTTTATTACATACCAGTGCGGGAGAAGCAGTTTGCAGATGGAGTTGCACACAGTAATTTATTTCCCCCCTTTTCCCCCTTCTTTTTTTTTTTTTTTTTTTTCCCTCTCCTCTCTGGTGACTCAACTGGAATGTGCAGAGTAGCTTTTCCAACACTGATAGCTCACTTGAAATCCCTGATTGGTTCATTTGTATCTGTTCTGTTTTGTTAGTTGATGAAAAAGGCATTTATTATGGTAAATGCATACTGATTTCGCTTGCTCTTAGAAATTCAGATATGACTGTTTTGAATAGGCATGGATTTAAATGGAAAACAACCCCAGCTTTTTCCAGTGCACTTTTTTTTTTTTCCCCCCCCATGGATGTGTTGCACTCGTCCTCATTGCACACACCAGCGAGTTTCCAGATTTGGAGGTTATTTACTCTCCACGTTGCATGGAATTGTTTTAATCTCTCATCTTTCACCCCTCCAAAACTAATTGGAATGTAGCAGTGACAGAAGCATTTGCAATCTCTTTTTTTGTCTTCTTACACAAAACCTGGCACTTAAACTGGAAATATATTTTTTAAAAAGCTGCTGTTTCAAAAGCCAATTGAAATTCTGCACTACTGTCCCTCCTTCAAATGACCTACAGGGCTTATCTTTGTTGAAAGAAATACTTTTTGTTCTCTCCACTACTAATTGCAGACCAAGTTCTCCTCATGTGTTTTGAGTGAAAAAGTATGTGAGTAGCTTTTTTCAATAGGCTCTTTGGAGGAATGTGGTGTTATTGAAGATGAGTATGAGCAATACAATCTAGACTTTATTATTTTTTCCTTATAAATTGAAGGGAAAAAATGCCTTTAATGAGCAAATGAAATACTATTCAGCTCAATTTACATTTTCTGCTGGCTAGGCAGGTGTAAGTCCAGAAATATACTTCCCTGGAGTTCACTGGAGTTACCCAGAGTTTGCACTGGTGTGATAAAAATCAGAATATTGCCAGAGTGAGGAAAGCAGGTGAGGAGGGGAGAGGGCAGATGAAGGCAGTGCAGAGTGTTAGGAGAACCCACAGAAGATGGAGAATGTTGGCTTAAAGATGCTGCTCTGGGGATGGCTTCATTAAACTTCAGTTAAGGGCTAATATATATGGGGCTGGTGTTAAAAAGACAAAACCTATCCACTTTGTAAAGTCCATTGATATTTGCAAGTACACAGGAGATGGTTTTTGAAAGAGATGGAATTGTTTCTCTGCTTCAAATTAGGGAAATAGAAATGCATTTCCATTAACTGGCAAACTATTACGTTTCCTGAGTCTTTAGTTGAAAAAAGCCAGTTTGCCTTCACTCCAAAATGTGGCTGGATGGATCTCCCCAGTTTTGTGGTTTCAGTCTGGCAGGTGGCAGCCTGCCTCTTGTCCCTTTTGGACCTGCAACATCTCAGCCTCAGGAACAGCACAAAGAAATCCTTTGAACTTTAAAAGCAGCAAGAGGGGTAAAGAATGGAGAGGTGAAGGATGCAGTCCCACTGCCCTTTGAGCCATGGTTTGAAAACAGAAGGATGTCCTCTGGAGCCAAAAGTGATCCACTTGCCATGTGATTAACTTACTTTTTCTTTCACAATTCAGCCTGCTGTTAATGAACTCAATTTGGATGGGAAAAAAGCTCTAAGCTGGGGGAATGCACTAGAATCTTGCACAATCACCAGGATGAATGACCACAGTCTGAACTGCCAAACAAGCTAAATCATGAAATTTGCAATATTGCTAGACAAAGGCTTATATATTTTTTTTTTTTAATTTTTTTTCCCCTCGTAGCTGTAGGTCCCTAACAAAAGGGACCTGCCATTACTGGAACAATTCATGTCCTGTCATGAGAAATAGTATTTATGCATGCATTTGAAGACAATGTCTTAGGTTAATTTATTAATGTGACAGAGCTGGGAATATTAAAGTGAGGTATAAAAACAATCTTAACATGCTAAGAAATTACCTTCAGAAATGTTACAGTAAGAGAGAACAAAATGAAGAACTTAATTATTTTCTGAAACATTTAGGAAGGAATTAGGCACCTGTGTGTCAGATTGGCTAAAACAAATCAGCTTTTTCCTTCAATAAAGAAAAAAGTACTTTTTTTTTTCCAGAAGCACAAACATTTCCAGAAACTTCTTTAACCCTCTGAGTGCTAGCACTGTACCTCATTACAGAAGTACTTTTAGTAAAGGAAACTTAAAAGAACTTCCATCCCCAGATGAAGCAAAGACTCATTTATAAACAATGAAAGCAGGAACAATAGAATGCTGAGTGCATTCTGCATGAATAATATAACTGAGCATTGTGAAAAGCCCAACGTTTTTGTATGCCAAACTCAGTTTGGGAGTTTGAGACTACATCTGCATTTAAGCTCTGGATTTCAGGCCTTTTGGCTGAAAATTTTTTGCCATAGTTGGTTATTTTATCTTTTTTTTTTCCTCTTACACTTTCTTAATCAAAGTAATTCTCCTAAATATGCTGAAGCTCTTTGGGTCTAGGTCTGTCTTTAATCCTGTGTGCATTTAGGGTTTGGTTTAATGAGATTCTCCTCCAGGATTCACAGACCATAAGGTGCAGGCAGTAGTAGCTGACATTTTCCATACACATTGGAAGAATAAACTTCCCCCAAAACTCATCTTTGAGTGCCTTTGCCTCCTGTTACAAATATAGAGCAAGCAAGCTGGAATTTTCCTGGTTTGGGCTGCCTGAGGTGGTCCATTTCCTCCACTGTTATGAACTTGCTCTCCTATTTTATGGAAAAGCAGCACATAGTTATGAGCAAGGTGTTCTTTCCAACCTGAGCCATCCTGTGGTTCTCTCCAAGTTGAGCTGTTGGGTTATTTTGCAGTTCAGTCCCTGGTTGCTCTTTGAAATTGCCTCCTGTTAAACTGAGTGCTGTCAAAGGATAATGATGGATTTTGTAAGGTGATCCAATGTCTTGAAAGCTGGACTGATGTATTTGATAAAGATCTTCCTGCCAGTGTTGTCCAGGCAAAGTGGGGCCTGCATAAGCTCTGTCTGGAATTACAATTAATGAAAGTCTTCTATTTTGCTTCACTGATTGAAAAAAAATAAAGAAGGAAACCATCTGAGATCTTCGTGTGAAGATTTTGGAGTTTCCTTGGGTTCAGTTGAGCTGTACCTGTTTGTACTTCCCAAAAATCTGGGCCAGGTGGACTTATGTTCCTTTGCCATCCCCAAACTACAAAATTGGCCAGTCACTGGTACAACATTTGTCTTGGTCTCCCAGGTTCTTGCTGTTTCATTAAGCTGCCTTCAGTTTAGGTTAGCATCAGCCACTGGTTTGCTGATGGACTTTCTCTAAAGGCTGTGACTAACTAAACCTTTAGATTTTGGTGTCAAAAAATAGCTTTAAAATGTTATTCCAGAACAAAGTCTGAATAATAATGCTGAAAATTGCTATGTATTTACTTAATGATTCATTGTTCCTTGAAAATGATCTTTTGATCATCAGATAGTTATGTATTCATCAGCTGGCCTGTTCCAACCTATCATATAAATACACAAAGTTTTCAAAATGCACAGTTCTCAGCAGGCTGGACATGGAGGGGCCCTGGTGTTTATTAAAATGCAGTTTCTTGACATGACTGAACTCAGCACTCCTGTAGTCTGTTATTGTCCACTGAAGGGATTTTACCTTCTCTGGTTAAGGATCCACTAGGTAGGTACAATTCCTCCCAGGTCATTACAGTGTTTTCAGCTTTAAAAATCTTGAAATTGGAATCAGTGGGTGCTGGACTTCTGTGGGAATTTGATTTGCTGTGTTGAATGTGCAATAAATCAGCCTTAAACAAAAATAATTCCATTGCTTTACATGCCTGTCCAATGTTGTTCTGAGGGAACTGGCTGTTGTCTAAGAGCATCCCAAGTGTTTTTAGTGGAAATGGCTTCAAAGACAAAGTAGACACAGGGATTTATGTTTCAAGGGTCAGATTCTGCCAAACTCAAGGGTGTTGGCACAAGCACCCTTCATATTTTAAAGAGAAAAATCCCCTCCACCTGGCAGAAGAGGTGTACAAATGTGTAGAGAGATCAGAACACACAAAGAGCTTGAGGAAACAAATTTGAGGTGATATCTAGAACAAAGGGATTAAAAATAAAACTTACAGGTTCTTTGTGACCACAGCAGGGAGGTCCTTGCATTTGGATGAGAAATAGAGAGAGGTAGGTCCAAGTTTGAGATGGGAAGATGATTTTCTTTCCCAGTTCCCAGCAAAGTGGAGGCTGTGGAGCCTCTGTGCAGGAGCTGCTGGCAGGCACACCGTGGCTTTGTGGATGCCCACCACTGGCACAGGTCTGGGCAGTCTCCTTTTCCCACATTTCCTTGTTTCCCAGGAGGAATAAAAGAGGCCATTTTAAGATTAATTAGCTAATGATGGTAGGCAGGAATTCCTTCTGCAGGTTTGATGCTAGAAGGGGTGTTAAGGTGAGGATTGATACTCCTGTGCACACTTCTCACTCTTCCTTTGTTTATTTGCTTGAAGTTGATACAGTCTTTCCTGGAACAAGCTTTTGCTGAATGTGTACCCAGGAAATGTGCAGGAAGCTGAGCTTTAACGTGATTCAAATCAGTAATGTCAAAATGTCAATCAGTAATACCAAATCAGTAGTTGTCAAAATGCTGTACATTTTTATTTCTCAGGGCTAATATACCACAGCTATTTTTAATTACCAGCTGTAACTGGAGGTGTGATTGATTTTCCTCCACTGGAGTGTCATTGCCAGCATTTCTGTATTCAGTTGTCCATGTTGAAATGTTTGAATAACCCTCTATTTAGAGTGATGGTGTCCCACCTCACAGTGATAATTTCAAGCTCAAAAATTTTGATATTGAAATAACTTACTTTTAATTCCCAGAATGGATGTGTCACT
The DNA here is from genome assembly GCA_013400435.1 of Pycnonotus jocosus. Lineage (NCBI taxonomy): Eukaryota > Metazoa > Chordata > Aves > Passeriformes > Pycnonotidae > Pycnonotus > Pycnonotus jocosus. The sequence continues at coordinate 44,392 of VWYP01009976.1, read as the reverse complement.
TTGCTTCTCTCGCTTGTGTTCCAGGAGGTGTGACATAAAGCTGATCTAGCAAAATGCACGAGGGAACCTCTCTTTCTGTTTGTTTGGGTAGATAGACCCACCTCAGCTGGGCAAGAAGGAAAACATAAAGATGCTCTCTTTGGGCTTTTGGAGTTCATAGGAAGGTGGTGGTTGTGCCTCTGTGCAGTGGAAGGTCTGGAGGGCAGAATTGTGGGTGCTGAGGAGCATCCCAAGGGTTCAGGCTGACCATCCCATGTCTGATCCCAAGGACTGCATGGCTGTCATTGTGTGGAATGCAATGTGTGCTCCAGGAGTGTGCTCTGCTGTTGAGTTTAATCCCAACAGAATCCACTTGGGCCACTCCTGAATTACTCTGCACTGTGGAACAAAGTGCAAGATTCATCACATCACAGGATGATCTGTGTCAGAAATGAGCTCCTGGCTTGGGAGCAGTGATTAATGTGGATTTACCCAGTATGTGTTGGTTGGTTGGTTCCTGTGGCACCTAAACCAGCACTGCTCATCTCTGTCTCTATCATGATATCCCAGGCTATGGATGGAGGAGAGGGAGGAAGGCAGTTTCCCTGCTTGTGGGCATGGGTACATCAAGGGCATTCCTCTGTGTTCTGCATAATGGGGATGAAGAACCAACCCCTATCATCCTTTCCCACGTTATTCTGAGGGCTAGAAATGTTTTATATCCCTAAGATCAGAGCCATTTCAGGTCTAATGGAGTTCTGGAATCCCACTTAAAGCTTTTATTTTTGATTTTGGATGTAAGACCTATATCCCACTGTGGCTGGGAGCAGGGACCCTCATGGTTAAAGCCTCTTCCACAGCATTATAATATTTTGGGTTGCAGTCTGCACTTAATTTGTCTGTGTTAACAGAAGTTAGTGTCCATGGATTCTGATATCCTGCTTGAACAGAACATTAGAGGAGCACTTTGGAACTCCTTATATTTCTTAAGAAAATGCCAGCACTCCCCTTTTTCAGTAGGAATTATTGCCTCTCCTTTCAGGTTCCTAATCTGTTTGTAGTATTATCCATTACACAAGACTCCAAAAAATCAATGATGTTCATGAACACAGTTGAATCTTACTTACTTATTTTACTCAGAATGTTTTGCTCACTCTAGAAAAGTCAGCAAATATAATTGAAAGAGAGCACAGAAGTGCCAATTTTTAATGTTAACTGATATTGGCTATTACAAAAGAAGGGAACAAATGAGTGCTCTTCCAACATTTCTCTTTAAAAAGCCAGTAGCATTCTTTCATGCAGTGCTTTACCCCTGCTGACCTTCAGTGCTACAAGGAGCTGTGCAGCTGCTGGATAAGGGATCAAAATGCCAGTGGAGCTTCCTCCCACCAGGCTGGGTTGGGTTGTCACCTAAAGGCACAGGGTTTGTGCCATGAGCAGTGGGGAGGGGGATTCTGCTCCTCTGCCCCACTCAGGTGAGATCCCACCTGCAGAGCTGCACCCAGCCCTGGGGCCAGCCCAGGAAGGAGCTGGAGCTGCTGGAGCAAATCCAGGATGATCAGAGGGATGGAGCAGCTCTGCTGTGAGGAAAGGCTGAGGGAATTGGGATTGTTCACCCTGGAGAAGAGAAGCTGTGGGGTTATCCAGTTGTGGTCTTCCACCTGAAGGGAACCTGCAAGAAAGACTGAGGCACTACAAGGGCTTGGTGTGACAGAACAAGGAAAAATGGCTTAATACTGAGAGAGAGTAGGTTTAGATTGGATGTTAGGAAGAAATTTCTTCCCTGTGAGGGTGGTGAGGCCCTGGCACTGGGTGCCCAGGGAAGGTGTGGCTGCCCCATCCCTGGAAGTGTCCAAGGCCAGGCTGGATGGAGCTCTGAGCAATCTGGGACAGTGGAAGATGTTCCTGCCCATGGGAGAGGATGGAACAAGATGATCTTTGATGTCCCTTCCAACCCAACCCGTTCTGTGTTTCTGTGTTAATATAAGGGACTGGTTTTACCCAGCAGTTCCTCAGTTGCTGCAGGTGTAGCTGATCTTATCCAATCCTTGCCTGACACACAGCCATGAATTCCTGCTCTCAGCATGTTTTTCAATGGTGTGGCACTCCTTCTCCACAGTAAAGAGTCTGCATAGAAACACAGGGCTATATCACAGAATTAATGGAGAACTGTGGATGCTGAGGGATTAGTGTGTGCTGGGGTTCTTGTGGAGTAACAAATATTTCTTTGAAACTTGTGAGATACAAGGTGTGTAAAGGTGCATTCTACAGTGGTCCTCTTACTGCAACTACAGTAGAAATGAAGTCTGGACATTGTGTTAGTCTCAAAGTGACAAGAAGAATGAGCTTCTGGAACAACTTTCCAATAGAGAAAATGGAAGCAAACAACCAATCTTTTATTTTCCAGGGGAATCTGTGCCGTGCAAAGCTGTTGAGGAGCCCTAGCAGGAGTAGAAAATACATAGCAGCTACTTGTTTGTGGGCCATAATGTTTGGAACTATTCCTGCAGGATACAGAAAAAAAAATATTAAGGACTGAAATGGTAGCTCAACATGTTAGCCAATCTCTGTTTTATGTCATGTGAGGAGTTGGTTCCAGCTGTCATAAACTTCTTGATGTACTGATGCTTTTGCCATATTAAGAAACTGATTTCAAAATTGTTTTCTGTTCTAGTTCTTATGGCATCAGTCATAGGAGTGTTTCTATAATAAGTTGAATATAGAGGCTTTCAAGGCACAGGCTGCTCAGTTTGTAGGACAGAGTTGTTATTTCCCAGTAAATCATACTGTTTCTGGCACTTCATTTTTCATTGGGATTGTGGTACCTGAAAGAGCCATGAAGAGCCATGAAACCCCAAAGAGCCATGAAACATTTTTTCTGCTCCACTCAGATACAGGATCATAAGGAGAGAGGGAGGACTCCCCACATGGATATAGAGGTGACAGTTTAAGTTCTGACACTGGTATTTCTTTTTTAACTGCCAGGAAGCACCAGAAGATGGCATGGTTTGTACAGATGCGTGCTGGAAAGTGAATGAGTGAGCTTGTGAAACTGCTATTAATAATCTTTAACACTGCTGGAAAGAAGAGCAGCAACATGCAGTATTTTAATCCTCATTTCTTCTTTCTGCCACTAAGGGACAGCAGTAAAGTCCAGCTTATCTATCTGTGACTCGCTGTCTATCTGTCTGTCTGTCTTTCTATCCTTCTCTGGGTTTGGATGGCACGAAAAATGGGAAAGAAAGAAAAGAAAGCAAGTGTGATGTAAAGTGAAAAGAAAGCAAGTGTGATATAATCTAGGTGTAATGTACACTGAAAGGGCAGCCTGACCAAAAGGGGTCTGGATGGTAACTGAAAGAGATGACACCTTCCCTCCATAATTTTGATGAAAACCTTTCTTTATCTTCTCTGTGTCTGTCAGTTCAAGTCTGAGAGCCCAGACTTATCCTTCTTACTTTCCTGGTCTCCCCTCTCAGTTCCCAGAAAAAAATGTGATGACCACAGGGTATTAAGATACTGTTTTATCCTCTAAACTGGAGTGCCAGAGTCTGCTAGCTTTGGAAATTCAGCATATAAAGATATTTCATCTTAACATTCCTAATGTTGGAAGAAGTAGGGAGTGTGTTTTAAAAGCTGTGTTTGTGGGATTCTGCAGGACCAGCAGGCTCTGCCTAAGCCTCCCATCATCTGCTGGATCCAAAGTTTTCTTTCATGCAGGTAAAACTGGTGAAGGTTTTTGTCAGTTTAATGAAAGGGTGCCTCAGTGGAGTAGTTTGAGATTGTGGGCTAGCTGGTTAATATTTCTGTAGCCTTCTGAAGTGTAAAGAGCTACAAAAATATTAAAAATTATTTGTCAAAAAAAATAATTAGTGCAGGGGAAGAACCAGTTGAAACTGTGTCCCCTACCATAATTGTTTCAGCATGTGACATGCTTTGGCTGATAATCACAAAATCCTGAATCACAGAATGACTTAGGCTGGAAAACAGCTCCAAGATTAACCTGTCCAATTTATGACTTGTCAACACCACCATGGCACCAAGTGCCACATTCAGTTGTTTCTTGTTCACTGGCACTGCATTGTAAAATCCACAGAACTGTGTGGTTAGGGTTTATAGCGCACAGTTGCTTGGATTTTTGTTGTGGGTTTGGTTTTTTGGGTTTTTTTTTCTTTTTCTTTTTTTTTTTTCCATTGACTATGTTGAGTTTAGCTCTGTGACTTGCTCTTTTATGAATTTTTGAGGCAAAGAGCTTAATATAGAGACTGATTCTGATGTATGGCAGGAAAAACTCTGCAGAAGTTGGCAGAGTGCTGTAAGGGGAATGTAAGGATTAAAACACTGCATGTGCTTTTAGACTGATGACAATATTTACAGGGGTTGGGGGTACTTGAAATTTGCTCTTTGCCATCCTGTAATCTTGTTTTTACCAATGGGACATTGAATCTACAAGGACATCTCAGGGATGGGTCATATTTTCTGCAAGTTTAAATGTTGAGAAATCTGTACATTTATGCTCGTGGAGAACTTGGTTCAGTGTGAGTACAGGTGGGATTTTAACAGAACTCAGTTCACTCCTTTCACAGTCTGAAAGAACTGAAGCAGGGTTTGCACCAGGTTTTTAATTTTTTTTTCCATCTGATTTTATTAGGCTAGTTAGTAGTTAGAAGTAAACATTCTGTTCCATCATTCTGGATTTTTTTTATCTGTGCAGTATGATGTGAATCGCTTTGCAGATGAGATACTTCCAAGTATAAAGAGTCTGTAGATGATGCAACAAAATGAATTTTCAAGCTGAAACTCCACTAACCACAGCAGGGGGGTGGTAAATGCTGTGCATATATAAAGCTAACATTACAGGATTACAGGCAGAGGCTTGTAAGGAATACAGGGAGTCAGAGTTTCAGTGCAGTTCTACATCTGTAGGTGCCTTGTCTCTCCAGGGTGCTCATTGCTGTGTTCCTGCTGGCATAAGGAGCAGCTCTGTGGAGTGCAGTTCTGCTCAGAGGAGTGTCAGCCACCCTCTCCTGGCTCAGCACATCTGCATTTTGCTGTGGAGCAAATGGTGCAGAGCTGGATTTTCCAAAGCTTTCGGTGGTGTCCCAGTGTTCCTGACACAGCAGACTGAGCTTCTGGTGAAAGCTGGCTGTAACCACAGTCCCATGTGGGTGTTGTTCCAGAAGGGGCTGATCACACAGCGTGTCTGCTCCCTGTCCCCAAGTCCTTGGGCAGGGAAATTCCTGCATCCAGGGCTGGCCTTAGTCCAGCAAGGGTTTTCTGGTTGGGAAAGGACAACAGACAGTAGCACAGGTGCTCATGAAAATTCAATAAATTTGTAGAAGCTGCCCAAGGAACATATTCAGGAATGACTCTTTTTTTCCAATTACCTTCACCCTGTTGCTCTTCTCTTTTCAGATTTAGGCAGTGTTGTCTCCAGTAAAGGAAGGGCCAGATCCAAAGCCATTTCAAGTCAGTGGAAAGGTCCCTGGCATGCAGCCTGGATCTGGCTGGATTTCACTGGATTTCCTTACCAATTTGCCCAGTTCTCACTGCCTTCATTGGGCCACAGATCAGCCCTTGACAGCTGAGACAGTATGGGTTTAAAAATGGAAAAATGTGTTTACAGCCAGTCTGGGAGATCCTCAAACACACAGAAGAATTTCACTCAGATTAAGAAAACTCCCAGTGGTAAAGCCAAAGGTCAAATAGTGACCTGGAAAGTTTCAGATGAGGGTGAAACATTGCTGCTGCAAAGCAAAGGGAAGCAAGGAGATGTTTCATCTGATTGGGAACCTGCAGTCAGAATTAATTCTGCAAACAGATATTTTTTGGCCGAGGCCAAGTTATGCATGTGTGGAAGTTGAATTATAATAGGTGTGGTTTTGCTTTTTTAAATTGCAGCAAATTTTCCTTTGTTATTGACTTTCAAAACATTTTAGAAGCATGGCTCAGTTAAGTCAGGCTGCCAAAATGGTGTGGGTGTCAACTTGCTGCAAATGCAGAGCAGGTGGTACTTAGGCCTTATATTCCTGTGGCATTTTTACTTTCTTATAACCATTTTCCTGTGAGCATAAACACTGTGAACAGTAGAGTTTGATGGGTTTGTGCCTTATGTTGGTGCTTTAGGAAGGGCATACAAAGGTGTTCTCAAATATTAATTAAATACAGGTCTGAAAGACTGCCTGTTCCTCATCAAGTTTATCTTCTGTGTCCTCCATCCACCTACTGACTCTGAGAAAGGGCAGCAGAGCAATTCACCCCTTGGTAGCAATGCAAAAACTTCATTTAATTGGGACAATGACAAAGAAAGGGAGGAACAAGGTACAGAAAGGCCCCAGTGTTGGTGTGACTTGGAAAGGATATTCGGGTTGCTGGCTTGTTGGCTTGGGTCTTTGGAGGGGTAAGATCTCTTCATTGCTTTGGTAGTTTCCTGCTATGTGTGCTTCAGCCTCCTTTCTCATTTTTAAATGGATGAGCTGGCTCAGGGAGTGGAGTCACCCAAAGCTAACTTCACAAAAAGAAGTTATTTGTTCCCTCAGGCTATGGATTGGCCAGTCAGAGCCCTGTGCAGGATAAGGGCTTTCATTCATCCCAAACAGTTCTTCAGGAGAGCAGAACTGGGCACTATGATTTTGCAGCATAAGGTGCACAGATCAGCAATGTCCCATGGAATGCAGTGGCAGCTTTGTTACAACCAGCAAGCACCTGACATCCTGGTAAGTTTGGATATCCTGCAGAATGGATAAAATCCACTGATCTGTCACATAAAATCTTTCCATTTGGTTACTTTCTTTCACACTATGTTCTGGAGCAGTTAACTATTTATAACTGTGTTAGTAGCTAATATTAAATTGCACTTCGATTTTTACATGAATAATCACCAAAAAAAAAATCAAAGTAGGATTATTACCCATATTCTGTCCCCCAGAAACAGGGATTTTAATGTACACATTGGTGCAATCAGTGTGGTAATTTAGGGTTGCAAAGACCTTCATGCAAAATCCATGGGGTATCTGTTGGTGCTGGGGTTCCAGCTGGTCTGACAGAGCTGACAGATGTGTCCTGTGCAAGCTCCTCTTCCTTCCCACAAGGTTTCTTTGTACCCACTCACCTGTGGACTCTCATCCTCAAAGCCAGAACAGCTCCAGTTGTTTCTCACACCTTAGGTTGATCTCATTCCTGATGGAATGCATGCTTGTCCACCAGATAAAGTTTGGGGTTTGGTTTTTATTTGGCTCTGGTTTACACAGTTGAAAGGGTTCCTTGATACACTTTTTGAATCTCAACTCTGCATACTCAGGTGGTGTTAAGATATAGAACCTATGTAAAAAACATTCATTTTCTGGGAGTTATGTGACTTCCTCAAGCATAAAGTTGCTGTTGTGGCTTATTTCATAGACTTTATTTGATTGTGGTGGGCTGGAAGCAAGGACTAAGTGTCCAAACAAAGTCCCGTGAAGTTTTATCCGTAATATTTTTTTTATTACTATATTAAGCTAATTTTGATCATTTTGTTTCAATTTTAAATCCCAGTGATTACTGTTTGCTTCAGTAGCCTCCAGGTGCTTCTTCTTGAATGTGGAAAACCTGGCAGTTGTGAATGTTTTCTGTTTTCTGCTAATGAGTTGCCTTTTGTGGAAGCACATTGATTTCTAGATCAACATCACAATGTTAAATGGCCTTGGTAAACTGTGTTACAAGTAGCTGTTTGCAAAGTTCAAAGTCTAAAAATTAATTAAAATCTGAGGTCCTCTTTGGCATAAAATATTTAGTTGTTTTCTTTCTTTTTTGTTAGGGATGTCAGATGTTTGTGCTAAGCTGGCAGCTAACAGTAGCTGCAAGTTAATTTGGTTATTGCTTTTTAGGCACTGCTAAATATTGAAATCCTGTTCCATTGTTCCATTACCTGTGGCCTTTTCTTGATTTGAATTTGTAAAAACAGTGGCTAAAGTTTTGGAGCAATAAATTTTGGGGAATAAACTCCAACCTTATGTCAGTGTTCAGTGTGTGCCTGTAGCAAATTTTCCTCTGTGTTGTGCAGGACTCTGGGTGGAATAGTCAAGTTCACCTCAACAGCATCCTGTTCACCTGCCTGAAACTCCTTTCCAGAACACACAGAGCTCTGGCACACCTGAAAGTCTCCAGTAGAAGGGAATTTATTAAAAATGTATAGAACAGTGCCATTTTTTAAAAGAAGAAGTTCCCTTACTTCCTCTTTTTTTTTTCCTGTGTGAAGGAAAATCATATATTTGCAAATGTAGTTACAGTTTTGGGAACCCCATGTCAATTATTTTCTATTAAAGGAGATTCCAGAAACCTTTTTAGGAGTCTCTTGGTGTTAACCCAGGCACAGAAATGCAGGGGAGAGCTTCTGTCTGAAGAGCTTTCAGCTTAGAAAAAGGCAGGTTGTAGTTCCACTCCCACAGAGTGGCAGCTGAGGCTCAGAGGTATTTAACAAGGCAACCAAAGTTCTGCTGGGAAGTTTGCAGCAGAGCTGGAAACTGAATCCAGGGCTTCTGTGTGTAGTTTAGCAGTTTATCCACATGGGCATCCTGTAAAGGTGCTGCTCTTCTACACTTCTGGGAGGGATCTGAGCATGCTCTGGCTCCTGCATGAAAACATTCAGAGTGCCAAATAGTCTTCCTGAGGGCATTTTCTACTAGTTTTGTTGCAGTGTGAAATAAATGAAAAAAAGGCCACTGGCTTCTCCAAACAGCCATAACAACAACAAAAAGATCCACAAACTAACAAGTGAAAAAAAACCACACCAAAAAAAAAAAGAACAAAGCTTCATTTTTCATCCTTGATGAAATATTTATTTGGAAGCAGCACAGCAAGTTGGAATAGTTTGATTTGATTAGCAAGTCTAAATGTATTAGCAGCAAGACAGAAACTATATTACAATTAGTGCTAATTAGTTGCACTGATTACTTCAGGCTGCAGTGCTGTTTGACAGATGTGTTTCTGTGGTGCTTTACCCTCGTGGTGGATTTTGGCTTTCCTTCTCAGGATATCTTCATCTTGTCTTTGTCTGCTGATGAAGTCTCCACTCTGGCTACTGCAATTTGTGGCTTGGCAAATACAAATAACTCTCTTCAAAAGTAAAGTTTAAACTGGGAAATAGGGATGCTTGTGCTCATACTGGGGCTTGACAGTCCTAGAGAAAGCCTCTTGTTTCCCATGGAAATGGTCACAGCCCAGCCCAACATCCCTGTTAGTGCCCATCACCCTGTCCTTCAGGTCTGATCCAAACCCTCACAAAATACCACAAGAGCTGTTCTTTGTCTAGAGGAGACTTTGGATCAGATGCCTTCACTGGGCAGAGGAATCTGCCTTCCCTGCCTGCTCAGCCCTCAGTCTCTGTAACACACAGGAGGGACTGCTGGAGTCAGATTTGTATCAGAGAGACTCTTTGGGATCAGATCAGGGAGAAAAATACCTTCTGGGGGGATTGTATCCCACAGGGGAGAAACAAACTCTTCTACTGCCTCACCCAGGTCCACCTGTGGCAGGGAAACATGGAAACCTGATTGCTGTTTTCTGACTGAGGAGCAAGCAGGAAGGAGAAGAAGCATCCTGGAGCTGCAATTCATGGTCTGTACTCACCTCAGAGTCACTGCTCTCCTAATCACAAGGTCCTGAAACATCCCTATGAACTGCAGGATTCTTCTCAGATTGGGTGTCCCTTTTACAGACTGTGCTGTGGAACCCTGGCTGTGGATCATTTGACATAAATCATATTCCCCAGGAACTATATCAGGCTAATCTCACTGGCTTAGCCTCATGTTGATAAACACATTAGGCTCTGACAGTCATTCAGGAACAAACTGATACAATTTGGGATGTCTTGCTCTTGGTGTATGAGCAATAATGCCATTATCAGTCATCCAGAATAAAGTGCATTATGGTATGTATTAATATAGACCTCTGCACAGTCTGGGAGCTATTTGGGGACAGATAAGCTAGAAATATGAATTTGTGCAAGCCAAATGTTTTCCATGTTTCTCCAAAACATAAATCTTATGTGTTTTGCTTGTTGCTTCAAAATAGTGATTCACAGACTCTACCAAGGGCTTCTGTCAGGCAGACATCATGGGTCAAAGAAAAAGGGATTATTTCATTGTGTGACACAGTTACTTGTTAGCATGGCAGAAAAAGCCAGAGGTTAAACATTTGGGATTTTGCCCATGGAAAACATTTGAAGAGTGTTGGACAGCTAGCTCTGTAAGAAAGGTCTTGGGTGCTGATACTACATGAGTGGACACTTCATGGCCATCAGCTCTTCTAGAAATATGTGCATATTTCCAGCTGGATGAAATTATGAGGCAAACTTTAAATAGGAAAGATAAAATGTAGAGTCTGTCTTATTATTCCAGAGATGAGAAGTTTATGTCCTCTGCCAGTAAGGCTGTATTTCTGGATGTTTCTTTTGGCAGATCACCTATCCTTAGTCACTGATAATACTGGAGTACTGGAGGATTTTCATGCACTGTGTTTCTTGCATCTTGTACAGTTCTTAGGGGTTTGTAGTTAGCCTGCAGTGTAAAATCAGGGTGATCACTGTGTTATTTTGCATCTTGTACAGTTCTTAGGGCTTGTAATTAGCCTGCAATGTAAAATCAGAGTGATCACTGTGTTTCTCACATCTTGTACAGTTCTATGGGGTTTGCAGTTAGCCTGCAGTGTAAAATCAGGGTAAGCTGTATGGCAAGTAGGGAAGGATCAGCTAAGCCAACTTGTGAGGAGAGATTTGTTTGCTGAGTTTTTTGCTCTGGTGGGATTCTGCCCTCCTGCAAAACTCCAGGCCACCTGGTTTGGTGTTTACTGGCCTTTCAGGGGAGCTCAGCACATGTCAGGACAGAGCCCAGAGCTTGCAGTGAGCAAAGGTCAGGAGAACGATCACAGAGGGTGGGGCAAGGATGCCAAATGAAATAAATTTGAGGAATACATAAGAAAGAGAGGGTGGGGGACTGTGCAGAAGGCAAGAATGGAGGAGGCTGAGTACTTCCAAGCCTGATAGCACCTTCACCATGGCTCTGCCTCCCTCTGAACACCCTTTCCCATCTGGGAGCCCTCCTTCAGGATTACAGGAGCTGTCCCACCTCTTGTCATCCAACTTCCTTTAAGAAAAAGGCTTTGCTTTTGCATTTCCCTCTCTTCCTCAGCTCTCCAAGCAATTAATAAGCACAAATTAATACCAAATTCCCCAAGCCCTTGTTGTAGTTAAGGTTTGTCCCCTTTTCCTCGGTTCACACATGGGTGTGGGGCTTAAGTGGAGTGACAAAAGTCACGAGCAGCGTTTGTGGCAGGAGTGGGAAGAGATCTTTTTACTGGTGTGCAGACTCACAGAGACTTTCTGCAGTTAACAGCCCCTTGAAATCAAAAGCTTATAGATGTGTTTATGGCTCTGGACCTTATTCTGAACAGCTGCAGTGTCTTTGTGGTATCTACCTAGTCAGCAGAAGACGTTTCACTGAAATAATTATGCCCATGTGGTTTTGCAGCTGTAGCAAAAAGGAACTGCACAGTATCTCTTTAAATAGTATATGAGGGCTGCGTGTTCCCAGTGCAAATGGAATATTTTCTTCTCGCTTATAAAGGGAGCTGGTTGTCATAATGAGTGGAAAGCCATCTGTGAATGCATGGCTTCCTCAGCATTTGTATGTAAACTACAACGCTATGACAACAACCCATAGAAAACTTCCTTCACTGGCTGGAATTATAGAAGGTGGCACATTTATTGGTCAGCTGAAACAGGAAATTTGAGTGAAGGAGAAAAAGAGTAGGTGAAATTAATCATGCTGTGGAGAGCTTTGAACATGGAAAAAAAAAAGGATTTTCAGAATTAAATGTAACTTTAAAAAGGGTTTTAGAAGAGACATAAGGTAACTTTCTGCCTGTCATGCTCAATTTGTCTTGATTTTTGCCAGGTCACCTGCATAGGCCATTAAACTGATTGTCTTGGGATATATGCTAGAGGTGGAGTAAACCACCTAATATTAATTTAAGAAAAGGTGATAATGGTATCGTGCTGACAGTGTGCATTTATAGTGATTAACGCTGGCAACTGTTTTTTTGAAAGCTACAAAAACCCTAAGACCATGAATTTTCATTAACGAAAAAAAATAGAGACATTCCTAAAAATTAAATTAAGTCAGCTTTATGCCAAGTTATTAAAACCTGTGTTTTTAGAAACCATTGCTTGGTTTCTTGCACTGATCAGAATGTTGCATTAAGGGCCTGTCATGACCTGCTGTACTTGTATACACAAATGTGTATATTGGTATGTAATCTCTACCTATATCTGTGTGTAATAATTTCAGCATAAGCACATCCCTGCAAATTTTTGTCTTTGAGACTGACTTACAGAACCTCTTTAAAACAGAGACTCCAACTGGGTTATTTTAAAATACATAATTTTAAAATATAAAAGCTTTATTCTGCATCCCCACTGATGCTTCTAACTCTTTTGCCAAGAGGAAGTAAATGGATATGAGCATAACTACCCCAGATAGCTGCTGCCTGGGACAGCTAATCAAAAGCAAAACTCTCAAGCCATCTAGACAAAAGATGCTGTCAAATGTACAGCAAAGCTGACTTTAAAAAGGAACAGTTTTCCCTTTGATGCAGTTATAACAGTTAGTCACCGTTTGTACCTGTAATAGATACAGTAATTTCACTGGGTTTTGAAGCTGATAATGTTTCTTTAACTACAGTATCACAGGTCACACTGTCTCTTATACAGCTGGCCACCCTCAATAAATCTGCTTTGAAAAATCGTGTGCTGGTTGTGAAATATATGACAAGTGTCTTATTAGATCTAATCTTTATATAAAACATACTTAGTGGTGTTCACTATATAATACCTGCCCTGTTGAATTTCAATTATTATCATAGTTAGGAAATTCCTGATTGAAAGTGCCCTTCTGGGTGGTAGTGGAATGTTGCCTGTTTTTCAAAGAGCCAGTTCTCTTTCTCTTGCACTTTCCAGTATTGTTTGATCCCCAGTGTCCTCTGCAGGTCACCCTGTGTGATATGACAGACCAAGTGACCATGGACAGAAAGGGGGGCAGCCAGGTACCTTATGGTATTAGGAAATTAAAAGGGCTTGTAGTGCATGCAGCTTTGCCTATCCATTTGCAAATGAAAAAAATTCCCCAGAAGTGCCTGACCTTATTGGAGCAGACATTTGCTACTGGTCATGGATAGGAAATATAGCAGTGGTGATTGTTTTTTAGAACTTGTTGCTGCTGTGCTCAGAATGTTGTGCCCAAAATCATTAGAAANATTAAAAGGGCTTGCAGTGCATGCAGCTTTGCCTATCCATTTGCAAATGAAAAATTCCCCAGAAGTGCCTGACCTTATTGGAGCAGACATTTGCTACTGGTCATGGATAGGGAATATAGCAGTGGTGATTGTTTTTTAGAACTTGTTACTGCTGTGCTCAGAATGTTGTGCCCAAAATCATTGGAAACAAAGCAGTTGTGTTTCAGCACTGTGAATATCCAACTACACACCCCAAAGAGTTTTCTATATTAAAATGTTACCAAAATGTAGCTGTGTTTTTATACAATACACATGAGCAGTTCCTTTCTGGATTTTGTGCACGGGAAACTTCTGCAAATTCCCTCTCCTTTTGTAGGAGAGCCTATCTGCTGGCTTACTTTCTTAGCACAATGTAGCCACATAAAGCATCACTGGCTTCAATTTCCTCCTGAACCTCTTTTACTTTAATCTTGCAACCTCCTGCCCTCTCTAGTACTGCTTCCCAGTTATCAGGCAAGAGCAGGGGGTCACCAGGGTTTTCAGGATTAGCACTGTTGTTATGAATAATTCAGGTTGTTTGGTATCAGCACGAGTGATCCAAGTAGCAATGTGAAAAATCTGATTTAGGATTTAATATCTCTGGAAAAAAAAATTAATTAGTGCTGCTGATGAGAGCTCTTGACTTTGTCCATTCATATTGATGAGTTTAGTGCCAGTGAAAGGCAAGATTGAAACAATCCAGCAAGAATGAGTGTTTCTGTGGCAGAGCCCGTGTTCTGTTTCAGATACCCAGGGTGCACATGCTCCTTCCTCCCTGTTCCAGTCCAGCTCTCTCACTGTGTGCCCTTTTCCTTCTGAAGAGCAAGTTCCTGAAAATCCACGTGGCTGTAGGAACACACTGCTGTCGGTAATGGAAGGTGTTCCTTTAAACTATTCCATTATACAAATTTTTGTGATCCTACTGAACATTAGTTAACATAATATCCTGCTTCCTTTGTTCTGCGAGAAACTGGAACTGCAGCAATCCAAATTTGTGAGCAGAGCCTAGTTAATGACAGTGGGTTTGCCTCTGATGTGAGTTGGTGCATTTAACTCTGCCCTCAGTTTGTCACAAGCCTTTGCAATACTTCACCATTTGAACAGCAATAACAAGAGCTCTGCATGTTTAGGACAGTTTTGCACTGCTTTTGTTACAGAAATAGTTGGGGGCCACTGCAGTTCGTGTACCTCTTCTCCTTTTCTACCTTGTCTGAACTCTGCAGTCTCCCAGGCAGTAAGATGTTAGTGTTTTACACACTGAAGCACTGAGAAATCAATAGAGAGGCTTTCAGGAATGCCCAGTGCCCAGGAATTCAGGAATGCCCAGTGCTACCAGTGGGAACTCTTGGCCACTCTGGAAGATGAAGCTTTGTGTCAGGAGCCAGCACAGCACCCCTTGCCTTGAGTCCCCAGGTAACCTCCCAGGGGTGAAGCAGTGTCAGTCTGCTGTGACTAAGCACAGCTTTCATGCTGTGAAAATCTACCCAAAGTCCAACTGCTAGATCTTCCCAAGAAAATAAGAACCTGCACTTCACCTCTGAGCACCTGGCTGCTGCCTGTGCATTGTGGCAGTGTTGTAGGTGTGATCTGATCCATCCTCACAGGATTTTTACTTCCCACCTGAAAGAGCCCCAGACATGCTGGAGCTTCACCTTGGATTCTGCTGGGTGGGGCAGATTTCAGTAGGTTCAGTAGGTTCAGTAGGTTCAGTGGTTTCAGTAGGATCACAAGACAGTTTCCAGCTTTGTGGGGGCAGCAGTGTTTTGCACAGTGCCTGTGTGCTGTGCCCCTTTGCTCCCTTGGCTGTGGCAGCTGCTGAGGAGCCCTGTGTCCTGGCTGCTGTTGGTCAGGCATCCCCCTGGCAGTGCCACGCTGTGCACACCCAGCAGCGTGCCAGGCTCTGTCCCTGTCAGCTGTATGCAAATCCCCAGCGCTGCTGTTGATGCCAGTTTGGTTTTTACAGCCTGGTGACAGCAACAGCCCTCAATATTAAACACAAGCACACGCACATAGTTACAGCAGTGATTACTCTAGATGTTCAGCTAGTCATAATATTTGCACTTGGCATGATAAGGAGCTTTGAATGATAATAGCACTGTGGTAGAAGCTTGTTAAAGTGACAGTAACCCTGGTGTCAATAGGGAGTGGTGCACTGGAGCGTGCCTTCCCACAGCTTTCCCACAGACTGCATCCCTCCCTTTGCTGCATACAGTGTAGAGGAAGAGAGAGTGCTTGAGGATCCTGTGTGAAACCCTCTAAGCTTCTTTCAGAGTTTCATCTGCTCTGAGGCAGCACTGAGACATGAGAAGGAGTGTAGTCATTAAGCACTTTTTTTTATGTGAGTCTTGTTTCATTAAAATGCTCCAGTCCTGATGTAGGATGATTGTCTCAATAGGTATTGCTTTTATTTACTGACAGCAAAGAAGCTCTCAGCCCCTATTCCACTTCTTTGACTAGTACCAGCTGCAAAGGGGAGCAGGAGAGAGCCATGCTGTCATGTCATGGCAGCATTTGGCGTTTTGTCTTTTTGTTTTGGCTAAAGTGAAAATTTAGCAGAGGAGTAACAGCAACCGTCCCAAACCCTGTGTCTTTTTCCAAAGTGTAACCATGCAGACTGGCTTTTATTTTAGGAACTCAGTTGTGTCAGTAAGACCCAGGACATTTCCACTGTCAAGTGAGCAGAGGCCAGCTCCTTGAATTTGCTGTCAAAGTTACTGCTTGGGTGCCATTGCACCCATGGGTGTCACTCAGTAAACAACAATCCTCCACTTCCCAAAGTGGCATGGGCTGGTCAGAGTTCTCCTGGTGCTCTGGGCTCTTTGTCAGCTTCCAGAACTCTGAATGCCTTCTTAAGGCAGGGTTCTCTTTATGCAGTCACAAGTCTGTCAGCACCTGAATGCTCCTCCTTTTAGATCTTTCTGTGTGTGCAGAGCTGCAAAAATTTGGTCTGTGCTGTACTTGGGCAACATTCAGCCCATGATAGTGTCTACAGGCCCTTTGGGTTTTGGAAAGAGATGAAACAAAATATGTTTCAGTGGCTGGAATGTTGTAATAGCTGTGTTATTGCCTTCAGGTTCTGCCAGCAGCATGGTTTGAGGATGATGTGCAGAAGCTCTGGGTTTTAGTAGCCCCAGCTTTTGCAGGGATGCACCATTCCTGTCTGGAGGGCATAAGGGAGACTGCAGTGCTGGGCAACAGAATGTATACACAGAGCTCCTAGAAAAAAAAAATAAATATATGCCTGAAAACATGTCAGTGACTGCAAAATTACTAAAATTATATATTTATAGAAGTATATGGAAGACTGATAAATGAACGCTCTTGAATTTTTTTTCATAAAGTGCCTTTTTATATCCAAGAGACTTCTCTGGTAAGTAACAGGCACTTTTGAATTAGTCTTTAATTTGACCCATCTTCAGGAAAGCTCTTCCCATGCATTAATGGAAGCCCATGGATCACCCAAGCCATTTGTCAGGGATTGTAACACTCCTGTCTCCTCTTCCACAGCCCCTTTCTGATGCTATTAAGAGCAAGAGGGATGCAGGAATCACAGGAATTACCCAGAACAAACACTAATGAAAAAAAAAATCTAGTGATTTCAAATGGATTTCTTGTTAAAGCTGATGTTCTACAAGTAATAATCACATTTGGAGCGGGCTGCATTGGCAGATAATGTGCCTTTAATGCCATCTTATGACTTTGTCTTCTTTTCATCATGAGTAACTGAGATTAGAGCCCATTATTTGCCCAGGAAACCCACAGAAGTCCCTAACTAAATGTAGTCACCTGAGTATCCTCACCCAGGAGAGAAATTGCTTCCCTGAAGCCATTTTGTTGAACATTTAGTGTGCATTTTTATTCCACTTCTGTGTTTAATATGCAATATTTCAGTTTCCATATACACTGTACGTGTGCTTCTTTTAAAAGTTTGGAACAGCTCTTTTTCAAATTGAGTTTCAATTTTGTTTTACTTTTGAAAAAAATAATGGGCACTAGACAATTCACTTGTGTTAAAAGAGAATATGTGAGGGGCTTGAATAATTTGACAAAAGATAGAATATTCTGATTTGAGGCTATCATTTGCATGATAGCTTGTTGTGAAATTCAAAAAGCATGGAGCAGTTAAACTCTGAGCCAGCAAATATTTCTTTTTCCAGACAAAAATCAAATGAGGCACTGACAAGATACTTTTTTATCATCCTTCACCATCTTGAGTGCATGTGTGTGACTACTTAGAGGTTGAGGGTGTCCATTAAATGTCACAAAGTTCAGTGTGTTCATGCAGATTAATTATGTTAATATTTTGCAGTTCATGTTCGTATATGTTATAAAATTGTGCTTACTTCAAGATCACTAAAGCATTACAGGGTGATTGTAATTATCCCTGAAACAGCTATTATGCATATAGCAGAAATAGAGTTAAAATATTGAAGTTTGGAAGTGTATCAAGCATGTCTTAATAAATTGCAACATTTAGCTCTGTATTCAAGCGTTGTCTGGCCTTAGCCATCCAGTTGGGATTGCTGGTTTCCTGTTTGCAGCACTAGTGGACAACATCCTCCACAGCATGCTTTAAGTGTTGGTCAGCCCTGGAGTGGTCAGGTAGTTGGACTAGATGGCTGTGAAGGGTTCCTTTCAACCCAAAAAATAATTTCTCTTCTCTTCTCTTCTCTTCTCTTCTCTTCTCTTCTCTTCTCTTCTCTTCTCTTCTCTTCTCTTCTCTTCTCTTCTCTTCTCTTCTCCCTATTCTGTAGGTGTTATAGAATAACCCCTTACTCTGTGGGTTTCTCAGAGTAAGAGAAGATGCTGATTTCACATCCATCGTTACTACAGGGGTCAAGCTCAAGTTTTGTGAGCAAAGCTCATGTTAATCTTTCACTTAGACATGAAGACAAATGTGTATTTTATGTATGCATGTGACAGGTGGGGCTCTCCAGTGGCTCTTGGGGTTCAAAGAATACCACAAGCAAAACACTGTATGGCCAAACACCGTGTCCAGCTTCCATTTTGTCAGTGACTGTGGGCAAATGTCTCTGGCCTCTGTTTCCCCATCTGCTGCTGAGGATAGTGGAGCTCTGCTTTAATCTGACAGTGTCCAAATGCTTTGAGATGCTTAGGAAAGGCTTTCACCCAAGTTGTTATAGCAAGCTCCACTTTCCCTTCATAAACATGGGAGATGCCCAGTGTATCGCAGGTTTTTGTGGGCACACCTCTTCTGTGGGTGGTCAATTCCATCTCTTATACAAAAAGAAGAGAAATAAAGGTTGAAGAACATGTTGTGGCTGGGAATCTATTGATTGAAGGGGGAGCTAGGTCAGAGCACTTATGCTTTTATTAATGATCCTGACAGTTCAGTATGAATGGAGAATGGCTCGTAATTAGGTCTGCAACCGTTATTGATTGTTGTCATTTTCAGTATGGATTATCTTACTACTTGGGAAAAAAGGAGTCCAAAGGCTCCTCAGGAATGCTGAGCAGAGCCTCTGCTCCTGCAGGAAGAGAGAGCTGCCTCTCGTGGTGAAATGGAGCCCTGTCAGCTGGGTGGGTTGGGCTTTTAGTTCAGGGTTGCTGGCTGTGCTCTCCACCTCCTGCCTGGCATCTGAGTGCATTGGCTGTCACTCCAGAGAAGATACACCCATTTAACTGCTTCCCAGAATAAATTTCTGAAAGGTGTGGGGCTAAATCCCCATGTCTTAGATGGAGAGCTGAGATTAATGGTTGTTATTTGTCAGCTGATAACCACTGAAAAGAAAACATATTTGTCACTCACCCCTGCAATCAATGCTGTATAAAGCCGTGCATATAATGACTCGGAACAAATGAGAATATCGTGGTGTGAGCTAACAGAGCTGAGATACAAAATCCACAAAACTCCATTGAAAAGTCTCTGGGATTTCAACAACTGGCAGAACTGATCACTCAACACATCTGTAAGATTTTGAGGGTTTTGTTTTTGTTGGTTTTTTTTTCAATTTACAAACAGATTGGGCAGCAAAGGAAAGGTGTGTTTTAAAAACAGCAGCAAAGCCCAAGTCACTCTTCAGTTGTGGTGACATGGCTGGTAAAGAAATATTGTGGTGGCTGTTTCAGAGAAGAAAACCCGTGTGATTTGTGTTTGCTGAGGTCACTGCTCCTCCACCAGAGAGAAAAGCTGCTGGGAGCAGTGGCTTTGGGAGTTTAGAGGGCATTCCAGTGACTGGGCACTATTGTTCCTTTGTCTCCTGCATTCAAAACAGAACAATAAGATTTCTGGAGAAGAAAAAAAGAAATTCCTCAAATGCCTGGGATTTTTTCAGAGCCTTTTGTGACAAGGGCAGTTTGCTGAAGTGGTGCTGAGTATTGAATTTTTGCCTAATGGAAGTTTCCTCGAATCCAAGAAGATAAAGTGTGTCCAGTAAATAACAAGAGAGACAAAAGCAAACTATTTTTTTTTCCCCTTGGTCAACTTCTGCTAGATCTGAAAGGTTTTGGTTTTTCCACCATTTCTGTTTTGATTAGTATGGAACATCTCATTCCACAGTGGACTTTTTTTTTTTTTTTTTAAAAAGAACAAAGACCCCCTCTGACCTGGATTTGGATGCATCTGTGACAGCTGACTTCACTGGCTGCCAGCTGAGCATAGTGCATTTAATTGATGAAATAATAATGATGTACCATGCCTGAACTTGCTTTGACGACCACTTGAAGCAGAAGCCAGAGTAAATCAGGCCAGTGCTGCAGCATCCCAGTGGTGATGGCCCATCCACTCACTTGCTGCATGGAAGACACCAACTTCCCAATCACATCCCCACAGGCTTGCTTCATTCCCATCTCATACTCTCCTTCCTTTAATTAATAGCCAAATTAAAAGAATCTCTAACTCTTCTTTAAAGACCAATCATATTTTTGTGCATCCTCTTAACTGCCCAGAGCATTAGGATTATTAAAACAGAGCTTTCCTTTTCTGAACTGTCTCAGTGGAGAGACAGGCTGGGGTAGAACTGTTAAATAAATTCACTGGCAGAGCAATCTATCTACCCTGGCAGTTCTTTAGGCTGATTACTGGGGCATGTTCCTTCCAAACTGCATTTTCCTTGGAGAAAATCTCAGCAAACTTTGTATCGAGACTCAGCCTTTTTGTGTGCATTCATAAATATTACTGGAACATACCAATGGTGGGGTTTTGTAGTGGTTTGATGAGGGGAATAGAAATGGAGGGGGGTTTTGTATGGCGTAATTAATATGACACATTGGTATAATGTTGTGAAAGGGGGCTTCAAGAAGATAAATAGTTTGCCTCTAAAGTGTCCCTAGGTGTCCTTTGCCTTGAAGACTGGGGTTTTGTTTTCTGCACCAATGTGGAAAGAATAAGTACAGGATGAGGAAGAAGAAATGGTTTTGTGAGGCCTTTGTTGGAATTTCAGGCTGTTTGTCTTTTGGTTTTGATTCCTCCTTCCCCCCACACCCCTTCCTTCTCAGACACTACAAAATGTATCAATTAACTGCAGCAAAGGGATCAAAGCCCTTCCTTCTTTGCAAAAAGGAGTATTTATGCTCAAATAGTGTCTCAGAGCTGATAGTTTCTTTTTAAAAGTACTGAAGTGTCTTTTTTTTTCTTGTCTTTTAAGAAAATACTTAATCTCACCTACTGGTGATCATTAAATGAGCAAATGAAGTTCAAGAAAGAGAGTATTTTATTTTTTTCAACACAAGACACTTGGTAAATTGTGTGGAGTAAGACAACTACGCCCATGTATCACTACTAATTACCACTGTTGGGTGTGCAGTTTATTCCAAGCAGACTGGACTTGAGCAGATGTACAGAAAACCTTGATACTTCACCAGGAGTTTTTGTAAACTGTAAGGAATCTTGCAAGCATTGTGAGATGTAGTATTCCAGGAGCTGAGGATCACTTGGAAGCCCATTTGATTTGCCTGAGAGTGTTTTGGGATCACTAACCTTGACTTTGCAAATTCTGTTCCATGGAATGTTATTTTCCCTATAGTCATCCCATATGAAAGTATTGGCATTTTTAAAGAAGGATCCCAAGTGCTGAAAGCACTAATTTATATTTCTGAGTGATCAAAGGTATGAGAAGGAAGGGGTTCCCTAGAACAGTGTGTCACAGTAGTTAGAGTTTTCTGCATTTTCTGCCTCTCAAAACCCAGTGGATGTTTTGGTTAAAGGCACTCAGGTGGTCAAATCTTGGAAGTTGTGACTTTTCTGTGTTACAAATGTGGTGAAGCTGTCGGTGTATTTGTTGTGATGTTCGGGCAAATAAAAGTCCAACTGTACTCTTGTGAATAACTGTAATAACTGAGTAACTTCTGGACTTTCAAGACATCAAAATCACCTTTCAAAGGTCAGTGCAGATCTTCAGGAGCTCTTCAGTGCCATCAGCAATTATAAATACATACCAGCATGATTTAATGAACTTTAACAATTAGGATTTGGCTTTGTCCTTTCTTTGCAGTTTGCCACACACCATGTGTGACCTCTTCACTGCTTAAGCACAGTTTTCTTAGGGCCATAACAGAATGCATGGTTCTGGTTTCAATTTTATTAAATTGGGAATGGCCCTGTTGACAACAGTAATTTTACCCATGCAAACCAAATGCTAGGGGGGAAAATTTGGGTCAACCATCTCAGAATTCCTTCTTGAGCTGTCTAAGTCCTCAAAAATGGGCATGGGTGAGAAGTAGGTAGGTATTACTCAAACCATTTCAAGGTGATTGATAGAGTCAAGACTTTCTTTGCCCTTTTTCTTATCTCATGATCTTTTGGAACTGCAATGTCACTAATGCCAGGATTGGCATGTCTTCAGGTGGCTTTACTGCTGTGTTCCAGTGTCCAGCAGCATTGTGACAGCATCTCAGTAACTGGAAATTGATTTGTCAGTGCTTGAGCTGAGTGAGATAGAAGCAAATGGTAGGAAGAGTGAATATTATTGACTTAAAATTGATTTCTTATTGGCCTTGCTATCTTAGACAGTGTATCAGGATGAACGAGGCATTCCCCATAACCACACAGCGTTCAGTTAACTGTGTTTGTTTGGCAAATGTGATCTTATATTACAAAGAAATACCTGTGTTACTCCATTACTTTTAGTTTCATACACATCCTGTAAAAATGCCAACAGCATCCCAATAGGGACTGAGTCCCATCTGGCCTCAAGTCTTGCCCTTCACACAAACTCTCCATCCTGTGCAATCTGCCTGCCAGGACATCCCTCATCAGAGCATCTTGCTTATTTGTTATTCTCCACTCAGCACTGTGCTTCTCTGAGAGCACAGAATGAAGTCAGAGGATTTTGAGATGCTGCCTCAAGACTGGCTGATTTTCTGTCAAGCTGAGGAATTGTGACAAAAATGTAGGTCAGTTTGGCACTCCACTCTTCCCTGGCTTTCAGGCTGTGGTGCAAGTTCAAGCAGCCTTCAGGCCACTGTCCCAGCTGGAAACTGAAAAAGGCACAGACTCTGCCTTGCTGAGTGTCTGTATGAGCTGGAACTGTGATCAAATGCATTTTTCAAAACACAAAATCTGTTAATGTCTGGTGGAAAATACACAGGATCACTAACGCTTCCTGTGTTTTCAGCTCTGAGAAATCTGTTTTTAAATCAGCTGAAATAGAACTTTCAAGTTTGAAAAAGAGAAAGTTTGGAAGGGAAAGGCTGGCAGAGTTTTGACAATGGCCTTAGCATGGAGTTGAGCTTTAGCTCTTACAAAAAAAGGATGGGATAGATGAGTAGGGGATAGCAGAGCAGAGGTAACAGGATGGTGTGGGCAACAGCAAGGTACAAACACCTCCTCACTGATGAGGATACTCAGTGCTCAAGGGGGCTCATGTCTCACCTTCTGATGGTAAGAAATTATCTGTGTGGAACTGAAGACCTTAGAAAGCCAGTTTTAAAGTTTCTATTTAGTGTTCATGCTATATTGTTGAGTAGTGGGGAATCAGGGAAAGCAACAAAATGTCTTTAAATCCCTTCCATAGTACCTGAAGCGATTCTTCCCTGCTTTGCTTCATATTAAGCAAGGATGTGCCTCTCCAGTGACTGAACAGGTTCTAAAAATGTACAACCTGTCTTAGGATGACAAAAGTACAGAGAAGCAGATAGGAAAACTTCAGTCACATTGAAATAACACAGGAGAGCGAAGGGGCCTGGGGAGAGGGGGAGGGAAGAAAAGGAAAGCACCTACTAAAATTGTACCTTAAATGTGAAGAAATAGTGCTTTTATTTGTGAAGTGACAAGGGATCCATATCCACAAGTTACAATAACGCTGCTTTTAAATTGAATTTTTGTGGCAGACCAGCTGAATAAAATTGCAAAGCTGTGCTTGGGTTGTGTGGTAAGTGGTGCATGTGGTGTGAAAGACAAGCTGCAGTGTGATAACAGGCTATCTCCTCCATGCACAGAGAGTTCTGCTTCCTGATAAACTCAGCAGCAGGTGCTGGTAAATATTGGTCCAAGCTACTTGATCATTAGAATTTAATGTGTTGGTTAATCGTGTTGAGTGTAGTTATTTCTTTCTACTGAATTTCTTGGTTTATTTTTGGAGACGCTCCTGTGGAATTGCTATGCTATGTCCTATTGGCTTGAGCTGCAGAATTACTGGGGATTCTGATGAGATATAAGGGCATGAGTGAAAGGTTGGTGTTGGTGAGAATAGAAGCTTTTGCTTCTCTCTGGACTTTAAGGGTCAGTTCCAGAACCGAGCATCTCTAATCTGAGTTTTTGGCAGGAACAGCAACAGAAAAAAAATTCTGCCACGGTTCATTGATCACCCCAAATTCATTTGGAGAAATTTTGGCTTGTGTTTGTCTTGGGGCTGGCTCCCCATGACTCCCCTCACTCCCCACCCCATTCTGTGGCAGAGCTGCCCAGCTCCAAAGGGGCAGCACGACCTCAAGGTCAGTGACTGGGCAGTGGTGCTGCTGGGGTCCTTGTTGTGCACACCCACAGCACTGCCTTTCATTTTCACACATGTGCCCCGTGGTTTTTCCTGCTATAGTTTACAGACATCAATAAGACCGTCTGTTTTGGGTTTTGTTGTTGTTGTTGTTTTTTAATTTTGCTTTTTAATTTTGTTTTCATTGTAAGGTCTCTTGGTTGTTGAAGTGAATTAGTGGAAAAGTCACATTTACTTTGGACATGGCTGTGTGTCCAGCAAGTGTTCTATCCTGGGCTGATGTGAACTCAGACATCCTGTTACTGCAATTCCAAGTGTTGTGGAGATATTCTAAGTTGTCCCACCATGTTTTGGGTAATATGATTTAGTGATTTACATTTAGTAGCAGGGACTAGATGATCTTAAACATCCCTTCCAACCTTGGTGATTCTGTGATTCTCTGTTGACAAACAGGGATTAGAATGAGATGAAACAAATATTCTACTGCTTGTGATTTAACCCAAGTGTCATAGCCAGACCAAAGCCTTTATTTAAAATGCTGAGACTCTGAGGCTTTTATGGCTGGCAGCAGTCATGGTTTTATCACAGATCTTACAGTGGTGAATACTTTCCAGATTCAGGCTCAGCTTTTGTCAGCAAACATTAAACTTTAATTTTAAACAAAGTTTTTAATTTGTCTGATGGTGGAGAGAAGCTCAAAACCTCATTTCCTTTACAGAAGCCCTCCTGTAAGTATTTTGCTCACATTTTACGGTTTTCAAGCTCATTTCTGTTCCTGTGTGTGTGGGAAGGGGCTTGGTCTTGCATTTCTGAATGTTTGGAGCTGCCAGTGTTGCTTTTTATATACCACTGCAAGACTGTAATCTGAGGTTTTTAGGCTTTTAACTCTGAGTGAAGTCAAAGAGAGGACAAGCACCTTTCAAAATTTGATCTCTATCTTCACACCAGCTTGTGCCTTCACAGCCCATGTGATGACTCCTTTGAAAGCAGTGTAAGGGTTAAGATTCTTTTGAAGGGAAAGAAAAGTTTCTAAAATCCCTGAAAGAATTTAGAATCACCTATATTGTCTATTCTGAAGGCTTTCCTGAAGTGGAAGTTAGTGAGAAGACACAAACTGAAAACTCTCTATTTTCAAATTGCAGTCACAGCCATAGCAATTTACTACATCCAGCTTGCTATTTATTTTTGCCTGTGATGTTTGCAGAAATAAACTCATTTTAAGGTGTAATTTCCAGAGTACTCTTTGTAGTATCTGCAGTGATTCTGTCTCTGGAAATGTTGGAAATTCAAGGTTAGGCATTCTTTCAGGTGCCAGTCAGGTGGGAATTTTGTCAGAGTTCATCAAGTCCTTGGCAAGTTGGTTATTTTTATTCAAGATGGTAACTTGAAACAGTACTGAGGATGAAATTTTTCAATCCTCACTTCCTGCTGGTGCTGACTTCTTAAATGCAAAACTATTCATAAGAGTTTGAGAGTGGAGTAGCCCATAACAGGTACAGGGGAAAGGCATGAGAGCAGGGCAGGGAAACAGGGAAACTCCACTCAACCTCCCAAATTTGTGGCTCAGGGGTTTCCTGTGCCAGAGGTGGCCTTTATTTAATGTCTCTGTACTAGTCCTGAGCAGTGCCTTTATTTAAAATTCAAGTAATCATTTGCCTGCTTGGTCTTGAAATGATTTTGGAGGCACATTTACATTGAAGACCAGGGCTAACTCAGAATATATTTTTAAGTGTGAATCACCACAGGTAGCACATAGAGTTCTGCTCAGAAACATGAACCTGTCTCTGCTGCCTTCATTATAGTATTACACTTGAGATGAAGAAATTAAACCCCACAGCCAATTAATGAAACAAAAGGAGTGGAGTGTGGATTCACAGCCAGATTTTCCAAAGCACTGAATACTCACACTGAAGAGGATGGTTGGATTTTCTAAGCAGCTCAGTGCCCATTTATGAAGCCTTTTTAAAAATCTGCCTTAGACCCTTAGTGAGGGGTTTCTGAAGGCTTAGCCTGTAGGTTTGCAGGCTGAGGAGCCCTGGCAGATGCTCAGGAGTAATTTCTTGTGCTTTTTGGCCTCTTCCCATGAGCCCCATGTGGTGGTGATGAGGATGGGTGGCACAGTGAGGCAGGGCAGGGGGAGGGAGATGAAGGCAGACGAAGGAAAGCCTTTGTGGGACTGACCCACACAGGGCATGGGATCTCTGACAGGGTGAGGGGTGGCTGCTGCTGCTCCCCCAGCCCTCATACCCTTCCCAACCAAAGGCACACTGTTCCTGCCTGGAGACCTGTGCTCTCCTCACAGTGGGACTTGTCTTGTTCTGTCGCTAGAAGCTTGGAAGAGCTGGTGACACATTTCAGCTCACCATCCTCAAAGCACACTTTTGCCCGACTATTTTCACATCTCCTACGCTTCTGTGCAACGTTCATGGGCTTGCTGAGGGATTTTCCAACCATGGGTGCCTCTTGGAGCAGTTTGAGGTGACAGAAGAGCCAGAGGTACAGTTGTTGCACTATTGGTGCAGCATTCGTGGCTGGAGTTTGGAAAGGACGAGGCAGACGGTCTGGGGTCAGCGTGCAAGAATTCTCTTTATTTAAATTTTTTGACTCCATTTATATACACTGTACATAAGTGGCCAATTATTGGCCAAAAGCAGGTCACCTCATGATTTGGATTGGTGAACATTTCCATCACTCAAATGTTTTTCTCACAGCAAAAGAATGCAAACATTTTCTTATTTACATGAAAAATTATGGGAACTCATCTCAGAGTTCTAAAACATCAGAAGGCTAGTGTAAAATATCAGAATGCAAGCTTAAGACATGCAAAAGCAAAGTGACACACAGTGAGTGTCAACATGCACACAACCCGTGGGTCAGCACCAGGCCAGGTTGGAAATGCAGCCATGAGAAATGCGGAGAAACCCTTGCTAAATCCTCACCTGAGCTGCAGATCCCTGGAGCAGCGCTCCTATGCAGCCGTGCAGGTGTGGTGCACCTCCTCCTGCCTCTTCCCATGGCCAGGAGCAGAGGATGGAGGAGAGGGGCTCTCCTGGGTCACCCGAGGTGCTCAGGGAGCGGGGTTGGTGCGTTGTGATTTATGCTGCCATGGATCAGCAGCAAATTACGAGCAGCAAAGGGGAAGCTGAGGTTTGATTCTCTTGCAGCATTGATGCTGAGGAGTATCCACGGTGCTTGGGGCAAAGATCCAATCTGGCTGTCCATTGTTAGAGCTGGGGTTTCCACATGGGATCATTAACACACACATAAATGCAAACAACAAACCCAGGATTTACAGGGACTCGCATTCAGAGTGCAGGTAAATAAAAATTGATCTCTTAGCAGAAAGAAGGCTCTTCAGCTCTGAGCACAATCTTATTTTCAAATAGCTACAAATATGAAATTACTCATCTCATTAATTGACTGTTCAGCTTTATGAGGATAAGCATATGGCTACAAAATCTCTTTCTCCCTTATTCTGCAGTACTGCCTGGCCCCCTCCCCCCTTCGTGTTTAGACCTGGAAATTCAATGCACCATAAAAACTATCAGAATTCTCTGGTGATATGAAGCATAAAATCTTTGTAGTATCAAGCTTGTTATTCCACTGTGTCAATTTAATAGAGCTTAGAAATACTTTTGGTCTGATTCAAAAATTTGAAGAGAGAAATTTTCAAATGAAGACCAGAAAAGTTTTTTGTTTGGCACAAATGCCTATAACAGGACCAACAGATTGAAGTGATTGTGATGGAAAATGGAGACAAAATTTCAGACATATTTTTGTTAAATGTGCCTGTTTTTCAACCAGACCTTTACTCAATAATAGACAGCAAAGTATGATAACTGTGTGCTCTGCAGTGACATACACAACACATGGATTTCCAAACAAGTATGTGCAAACACAAGAGTAACAAAGCAGATTGTTACCCAAATTAATCCCAAAGCAGATTTTTCACTAAACCACTTATGGGAAACAAAAGTGCATTTCATAAAACTTTCTGTGTCCACTGTGTGAGTGCACATGTTGGGCTGTGCAAGCAGGTTGAGGGGACACCTTTTCAGTTTCCTCTCTCAGTATGAGAGGGGATGAGGGAAAGTTGAATACTCAGCCTAGTGGTGCCTTTTCTTTCTAATTTCTGACCTTTAAGTGAAAGCTGAGCTGTCCATGGCAGGACAGTCATGAGCTCTCCTGTATTTCAGTAACTGCTGGTGTATGGAGAAGCCCCATTTTTCAGGAGGAAAGGGGTTTCAATGTGAAGTCTCTCTCATCAGGGAATTGGAGTGCATGGTTTTGTTCACCTCAAACAGTGATAACAAAAAGCAAAAGATTGCAGCATGATCATTAAAAGGGAGCAGTAGCATTGCTGCTTGATTTCTCCTCTCTTCCAACCTTAAAAATTATCTGTCTTCAGCTGATGAGCTCTTGTGTGGTAAAAAAGACAGAAATGAATGTCACCAAAATGTTTCTGGTTGGCCTCCCTCTACCTGTGTATTTATTTTATGTAAGTAAGGCAGCAAGGTCAAAGGAGTGGGAATTAACCCTCATTGCCCTGGACTGTCACTGGTATATCAGGTTCTCCCAAATCCAAATGTTCTGCACCAGTAGCTAGGCAGTGGGTGCTCCTGGAAGAACAGAGATATCTCAATTCCCTTACTGGTTCTCTGGAAACTCACAGAGTCCTCCTGTGCACCCTCACTGATGGTGAGCACCCAGGAAAGCAGGGAAAAGGAACTGGCCCCTGGTGTTCCAAATCCACACCCTGACAGTGACATGTGACAAAGCTGCATGGACATTTTGCCTAATGAAATGACCCCATACCTTCTGAAGAGTCGTAAAAACTGATAAATACCAATATTTCTGTCACTAAATGAGACCATAACTGGAGCTAAATCGTCACCTGCAATGAGTAAATTAAATATTGACTCTTTCATTGACTGTTAGATTTAATTTGAAGCAATCATGCAGGAGGTATAATGGCACAGAAGATGAGTGACTATTTAATCTTGTCATCCCTGTTAAGTGTTGAATAATGAGAAAAATATCCACTTGACAGAATAAGGGAGTTGACTTCATCTTGGGTTTCCATGTCAGGACTTCTACTTCATAAATTTATAACAGAGCTGTTGGGAAGAGCTCTTGTTGCAAGCTTGCCTCCCTTTCAAGCTTAGCTCAGAAAGTAATAGGCCCTTGGTTTTCCCTGGAATATTGTGTTTGGCAGCTCAGATATACACACAGACTCTTCTCTTCTTACTTTTTGCTTCTTACTTTGCCAACCCCCTTAAAAGCCTCACCTCCTTAGCAGAAACCTTGGTTGTTTCTTGGGAAGTGGTCTCTGGTTTAAAAGGGAAAAAGCCTAGCTCCCATGGAGTTCTGAGCCTTTCATCTTCCAGTGAAATCAGTGGCATTTTAGGTGCTCAGCACTATTTAGCACCTAAACAAGTCATGTTCACGATCACTTCCCAGCTTTTGCTCTTTCAGAATTGTTGGATTTCTAAAGGACAGCAAAGGACATTCTTTACAAAGAACAGGCACTTGGTCTTATGCCATGTTTAAAGCCCAGAGATCAGATAGAGTGTTTTTTAAATTTGTTTCTTTTTTTTTAATTGAACCTATTTTTTTAAAATTTTATCATCCTTCTATTTGAATGGATATTTCTGGAGTGTGGAACAAAAGTTCTTATTTGCACAATGCTGAGATTCTTTTCTTTTGCATTCACATTTCTTCATGGGATAGATTGTCTCTCAGCACTTCATTCAAACTAGCAGCTCTCTGTAGGTGAATGCCATCATTACTCTGTACAATGAAGTCTGCTCAAAGATGATTAAATTGAAAAAAGCATCTGTCATGTACAGGCAAGCACAGGAAGAACTGTTTAAAGGCAAACAGAACCATTTTATGCTTTCTGGGTTTTGAACTTTGCTGCAGTATTTAATTGTTTTCTCCTGCAAGGAAGATTTTCAGTTCTAGGTGGTCAACTCCTGATGTCTCTTTGCCTGCTTCTGTAGCACTCCAATCTTCATCTGCACAGAAAAGGTTGGGATGAATTTAATACAATAAGTGAGGTCTCTGTGCTAAACAACCTGTGATCTGGCCTTGAATGTAATTCCAGGCAGTCTGTGTTGCTATACACCATCCAGAGGGTTTTAAGGCTAAGCCATGAGGTCTGTAGTATTTTTGCTGTGTGCTCTCAGTCCAGGAGAGATGACAGTGAAAGTAAAAGGCAGCTGGCTCTTGAGTGGACAGTGACACTGATATTCCTTGGAGTCAGCACTGAGTTAAGCTTGGCTGCCACTAACCCCAGTTCCTGCCTTTAGTTCTGGTTTGGATTTTTGCAAAGGAGTAGCTGCAGACTGATCTTTCATCCTCTATTCATGTATCCAGCAAAGTGATCTGATATGAACAGTTCCCTACTTTGCTCTTCTGAGGGTAGCATCACCTGTGGGTGAAAGAAGTGAAAACAAATTCTGCATTGGGGTTTGCAGTGTGACTGCAGCTGCTCCCACCTGCCACCCCAACCTCTGTAAGGGACAAGGAGGTTCCTCCAGCCCCACTGCAGCACACAAAGCTGATTTGTGCAGTTTGCTGGTGGCAGGAGCAGGGTGCCCACTGGCACCTACATGTCCTCAAGTGTCTGGGGTGAGCACAGGTAGGTTTCTGCAATCAAAGCAGCTGTCTTGATCTCGTGCTCATGGTGTGTCCCAAACAGGCAGTTCTGCCTTGCAGGCACCCAAAGCTGTTTCACACAAGGCTCAGGCCAGGCGGGTCTGGTGCTGTGTTGGCACATTTCTCCAGAGGTCATGTCTGCATCTCAGCTGCTAATTTTGCTCTTTCCAGTGACACCAAGTCTGCCTTTGGGAAGTGTTTTGTAGTTGTAGCCCCATACTCTAGGGATAGACCTTTATGTACCACCCTGGCAGCAACTTCAGCAGGATTGTGCCTGGTTTAGACAACGTTAAGGACCTCGAATTCAGGCCCTCCACATCCTCTTTAGATTGAAATTTACATTTCAGGTGGTGGAGGAAGAAGTGGCAAGCAGTGATCATTCACTGGGCTGGGCACTGGTGAAGCCACACTGCAAATGCTGTGTTCAGGAGCTGGAGAGTGTCCAGAGAAGGGAATGGAGCTGGGGACGGGTCTGGAGCACCAGGAGCAGCTGAGGGAGCTGTGTGGGGCTCAGCCTGCAGAAAAGAGGTTCAAGGGGAACCTTCTGGCTCTCCACAACTCCTTGACAGGTTGATTCAGCCAGGTGAGGGTCAGGCTCTGCTCAGGGGGAACAAGGGACAAGGGACAGGATGGAAAGAACTGGCCCCAAGCTGTGCCAGGGGAGGTTCAGGTTGGGCAGCAGGAGGAATTTCTTCACTGAAAAGTTGATCAGGCATTGGCAGGGGCTGCCCAGGGAGGTTTGGAGTCCCCATCCCTGGAGGTGTCCAAGGAATGCCTGGATGTGGCACTCAGTGCTCTGGGCTGGGGACAAGGTGGGGATCAGTGACAGGCAGGGCTCCATGGTCTTGGAGTTCTTTTCCAACACATACAGTTCTGTGATTATATGATTCTCTACATGCTGCTAGTTAAAACTGTGAAATATTTAACATCATCTCTTTGTTGTCAATTAAACTGATCTGTTCATCATGGAGGTACAATGCATATTAATGCATTAAAGTTTTGCATATCCCATTGAGTCCACTGAAATATCCATCCCAGTCTCTGCCAAATGAAGTCTGTGCTTCTGCTTTCCCTGGCTTTGCTCACCCAGGTGGGTTGGGAAATAAGGAATGTGAATCTGAGATCTTCAAGTACCTGTCATCCATGTGATGTGCTTTCTGTAAAGCTGCTCCTGGCAAATGTTTAATAAGCCTGGAGAGAAAAAAAAGTTTGAAAAGCCCCAGTAGATAATTTGCTAATTAAATTAATTGTGTTTGCAAAGGTAGGCATTAGAAATGACAGCTCCAATTTAAATGGAACTTAGTGACAACTGCAGGAATAAAATAGAAAGGCATAAAGCTCACAAGTGTAACAGGTAAATAATTACTTCATGCATCTATTAAAAGATGGATCAGAGTGTCCCCCTACCCCATATTGAGCAGCTTTAAGTGAATCTTCTGCATTGTTGGACTTTTCAGT
This sequence comes from Pycnonotus jocosus, assembly GCA_013400435.1. NCBI lineage: Eukaryota > Metazoa > Chordata > Aves > Passeriformes > Pycnonotidae > Pycnonotus > Pycnonotus jocosus. Next base: position 12,101 of record VWYP01009976.1, on the reverse strand, counting down.
TTGACCACAATGCTACAATTTAAAAATTTCAACATGATAATCCAGCTTCTGTAGAGAAAATGGTAGCTTGAAAATTGAGTGGCTAAAAAATAATCCACTAATCATACCTGTGGTAATCTAGAATATGCCTTCCTTGTCTAGGATGGGTAATAGCTATGAAACAATGTAAAGCAATTTCAAAAGCAGCCGTTCTGAGACTTAGTTGTGCCTGGGAATTAAAAAATCTACTGTTAAAGCATTTCAGCTATTGCCTGACAAGAAACAAAGTGTGACCCTGCCAAATCTCTGTTTGCAGTAAGTAAGGACTGTGCAGGCCCTGATTTGGAGCAGCAAATTGAAAAGCTTTGAAAGTGTAGATTTCTGCACATTGGTACAAGAGGTTTATTTTTATTGGTCCATTCGTGATCTTGGATTTAAAAAAAAAGTCCCTGTTTTTATGAAAGCAGGGTTGATTTGATTCATGGTCTCTCAGTTAAGAAAAAGGCTTTCTAATCTGGCTATTTTCTGCTATCCTCCAGATCAAAAAGCATTTCCCCTCTCTTCAAACTCAGGCCACTCTTACTAAGGGAACTGCCTTCATGTCAGGAACCTTGAGCTCTGCCTTTTGCCTGGGAATTAGCACTGAAAACTTTTGAATATCGTTCACTTTACACACATCTTCCACCACTACTCAGATGCCTTTAACTGGTTGTGGATGATTAGGATGGCAGTCATCTCAATCTTTTATCACCACAGAATTTACCAATTTGTGGGGTTTATATTGAAAATAAAGGACTTATTTCTTAGCATGCCTATCAACATAAGTAAGCACTAAATTCTTCAGGCACCTAAAAACCTAAAATGAAAGAAAGGAGGGGAAAAAAGGTTGCAAATGGAAAGTGAATTTTCCATCCATGTTGCAATAGTAGTAAAAATTAGCACTAATCACAATATCCCCAAGATGTTTAAATATATTTACATTTTAACATTTTCACACTATGACTGTGATGCAGCAATGACATTTCATCACTAATGGCATAACAGCTGCCTGGGGAAAACTATCATGTAAACAAAACACTGCTTGGGAGCTTTATTGTTGCATGTGTGCTGTTCATTAACAAATAAAAACTTCATTCAAACCAATTACTTCTTTACTTCCTGGGAGCAGTAATACCAACAATGAGTGTTGCATTTTGCAGGTTGCACTTGTCTCTGCAGCCTGGCCTGCACACAAATAGTACTGGTTGAAATAAACTGGCTCCTAAATCAATTTAATAGACTCATTGCAATCCTGTTGTGCAGACATTGTTTAAAGTGAATGAAGCTAACAGGATATCAGCTATTTTTTAAACCAATCTATGTGTTCTTGCTTGGAAGTTGCTCCAATTTAACCAAATTGAATTAGAAACCAGTTTAGTTAAATGGGTGTCATTTCTGTGTGTGTAAATCAGATTATAATTCATCATAAACTACTGAAAGGACCTGTTGATCTAGTCAGCATGTGTTATCAAATGTTCATGGCTGTGAGGATAAACCAGGATCAGAAGCAAGAATTATAGGTGAGAAGGTTCTGTGACATAATTGATCAAGAGAGAATAAACAAGGCATTGACAGGCATAAATGAGTGTATCAGTGGAGTTGTACTGATTTATTCAAGTTGAGGGCAGTAGCAAGGGGCTCTCTAAGTAGCCTTAAATGCTGAGAATGTGATTCTGTTCTCTGATATTATGTCTGACTTCACACAAATCAGATTTTATACCCTTACTTTGTCATGGCTACAGGTGTGTCTATCCCACCTGAGGATACAAAGAACAAGAGACCTGTGTTTCTTGTGCTTGATTTTGAAGGGTTCATGCCAAAATATGCTGAAGGGGAAGTGAGTCCTTAGGTCTTCAGGAATTCAGTGTTCAAATAAAATCTCATTGTATATACAAGCAGTCTGGCAGCAATGTTTTACATCATCACCCACAGAAGAACAGGGTCAGATATCTATTGTTGGGTAGCCATCACTCAAAAGTAGAAATTATCCAGCAGGATATGAAAGCCTCCTTTCCAAACCTTAATTTCATAGGAAGATGAATACTTTGCCAGACACTTCATGGCATTCTCTGGTGTTTTTTTAGATTAAAACAGTTATTGACCCTTATTTTATTTGATGAGAACAACTGTGAATCTACATGCCAGTAGTCTGAAATAAGAAGCCAGTACTACTTTCCTCATGAAAGTGATGCAATTAATGCAATTGAAGCAGCCACTTACTTCTGTCACTTAGGAAAACAATTTACAAATAACTGTGATTTTTTACTGATTTCATTACAGAGCATGTATTTGGTTATAGCATGAGTGGATCTGGCTGCAATAGTGTGATCAACATTCATTAATCCAGTCACTCAGACCAAGGCAAGTTCTCAATGGCAGTCAGGAGTTTTTCATTTTAAAAGGAGTTTGGAAATAGTGTTTTCATTAGATCCATGTTTGCTAAAGCCCTTGTGTTTGAGAATGAGTACAGAATCCTGCCTATCATTGATACCACAGCTGAGATCTTAAAAAAGTAAAGTGTTTTCTAATGAAAAAGGTGGACAATTAATACATATATTCTCCTTCAGATCTTTTGTCTCTTAATTGGAAGAGGATTTTTTTCCTCCATCAGGAGGAAAATCTTTTTAAGAAAGAACTAATTTGGCATTAAATGCATTTAATATCAAAGCTTAATACAATGAGTCATCTAATACAATAATATCTTAGGGTAGTTAGAAAAATTGTCAGAACATGAAGTAAGCATTGATATAGTGAAATCCCAGCAGAGCACATCTAACATGATAAAATTCCTAGTTTGGCTAATAATTTTTCAAAGGATTAATACTACAGCTAGTGTGTGGAGCCTTGCACAGTTAGCACCATGAATTATTGGAACTCTGAAAACACATTGTAAATAAGTTATAAATGTGAGCGTGTTCACAAGGATCTTTATGTTTCCTTTCATTACAATGAAAAATTTCATATAATTAAGAACCTGACTTCTACTGCCAAAGAGGAATAATGGTTAAAGGTGGGTATGAAAAATGGTACTGAGCGTGTAAACATGGAAACATACTTTGAGATAAATCTTAATTCTAAATCTATGCTGTCAGCCACCATCTGAATTCATATTGCAAGGAGAGGATATATCACATGCTGCATCCATCTCCCTGGAAAGCAGAGAATATAATGTACAGGTAACTCCAAACCTCAGCAGCTATTACAATTTCTTCTGAAGGCGTGTAGCTCACAGTGTCTTAGGAAAGTGCATTACCTGTCAGGCTTTTTTCAATGCCTCGTAATAAACGTGCCAGCTGCCAACAAGCCTCTCCTCCCTCTCCTCAGCACACAGGCTTTACAGCTGCAGGCTCAGGTTTTATTAAATATTCCAGTTTAACCAGCAGAAATTAGCAGGGCTGAGTTTTGAGAGTGGGAATCAGAGAGGTGCTGCTGTGTCCTTAGCTCCAGACATAAAGAATTGAGTGGAGCCATGGAGCCTCTCAAAGACAGCCAGGGCAATGTAGCTACACTTTTTAGGCAGCAAGTAGGAAAAAACCAGCTTTAAAATCATGTAAGATGTTTTACTTTTTGAAATGGCTGTGCAGGTATTTTTTCATTTGTCATTTTGAATATCTGCAGTAAAAGATCCTCCACTGGTGTTGCTTTGTTTATACCTGTTATGGGCAGTAGATTTACATGATCTTATTTTGGCTGAAGAAAACGCTCCTTTTCTCAGCTCATTTGTCTTTCCAGTGATGTTAATAGGAGCTGTGTTGTTATGCATGTGAATGAGAATGGGACTGTTGTAATTCACACACTTGTATTTCCAACTAGAGTCCAAAATCATCTCTGATTTGGCATAGCAATAGAAAATTCAGCTTTCACTCATTAGCCTTCCTGATTTAAGGCAGGGAAAGCACAGATATTTAAAGATCCTTTCAGGACAACCTGTAAATAACTGTAAAGTCTCGAGAAAAAAAGTTGGAGTAAATTGAAGTTTACTTCTTCTGATCCTTTGCCTTAATTCAGATGCATTGGCAGAATTTATCCCACCTGAGATTTTTATTAAAATTATGGAATCACAGAATATCCTGAGGACACACACCTTAACCTCTGCATCTTCTCTGTTGATATTCCAAGCCCAGTTCTCTGTGTCATCTAGAGAGTAACAATCACAGTAACATCTGGGGACTTTATAAAGGAAGAGGTGTGATGTAATTCATTGGTGGTTCAGGAATTCTTTGGGATTCCAAGAAGCAATGAGCATCATTAGGACTCAGTTTATTACTGGTGCTTTATGGTGACCCGTGCTTCCACTGCTCCATGGAAAAGAATGTGACTTCAGCATGACCTGGAGGGGTTTGGGAGAGGTAACCAAAGGCTCAGAAGGTCTGAGGAAGTCATATTATTGCTGTGCTCACATTTATAGTCCTGATATTCACAGTTGCATGGGGAAATTTGACGATTGCACAAACAGGAAAAGCATTGCTGCTTTGAATTCAGGTTTTCAGCGGTACTGCAGGCACTGTGAGTTAAAACTGGGTGCTTAGAAAAGATGTTTCTTTTGTACAAAAGGCTGTTTTACACCCCTCTGTAAATGATCAAAGAGTTCTTCAATCCCTATTAAAAGACTGTAACATTGCAGTTCGAGCCTCTTTTCATTATCAAGGCAAATTCCATCAAATTTCAGTCCACGGGTGAGTTTTGGGAGCTTCCTGAGAGCCAGGTGGGCTCAGTCTTCAGCGAGATTTCTTAAGGATGAGAGAGGAATTCTCTGAGCTGATCCAAGTGGCACCTGGGTAAGCAATAGACTTTGAACAGACTTTACTCCCCAGAGCCCTGCTGCTTTACTGCCATCCTTTGGCAGTCAGGAGTCGTCCCACTGCGTTTTTGTGTGCCTGGGCCCTTGGCACAGGCAGAACAAAGAGTGACATGGAGTGGGAAAAGAGAGAAGGAAGAGGATTGTATCAGGGGAAGACAAAGAAGTGTAAATGTTGAACAGCAGTGGCCATGGGACTCCCTAGTAAAGGCTGGAGGACAAAAACCCAAAAATCCACCCGGCATAATAGGCAACCAAAGTGCTGGTGAAAATCAACCTCGTTGGGAAGATGATTTGTTAGTGTTATTTGTGAATAATGACTCAAAACTTCTGTGTACTTCTTCTTTGTGTTCTTTGTGCTCCTTTTGTTTGCATGAACTGGAATGTGTTACATTAAACACCTGTGAAAATGTTAGATCTTACAGGCAGAGGAAAGAAATGGGATAGGGGACAGGAAGGACGCCAGTAGACATCATCATCATCATCATCATCATCATCATCATCTAGAAAAGAAGAAATATGGAATTTGGACATGTTCCCTGTTTATATCAAGAATTTTGAAGTGTAAATTTTCTCCCTCTGTTATTTCTTTACAGATGGGAATGGTAAAGTGGTTTCAGTCTTGCAGTAACAATGTTGTAATCTCGAAGTCACAATATTGCTTTTAGAAAACAAGACCAATAAAACTGACAAATCCAAGGCAACCCAAAGAATACCTAAAGCTTTATTTAATTACAGAGATGCCCAATTAAAGCATGTCAAAACAGCTTTACCTTATCCCTCCCATTCAGTAATTGTGTATGAACAGGGTGCAGGAGGAGAAATGAAATTTCCCAGAGTGATATTTTCCCCTGGGTTTTCCTCCTTCACCAGAGGACAGTTTTCCAGTGCTCTGGGCTGAGTTTCCTTTCTTGGGCTGTCATCTGCAGGGTGGGAGGTTCCTGAAGGCAGCAGCAGCCCTGGTTAGTCCAGAATGAGACCCCAGGGGTGACTTTTGTAAAGCTCTTCAGTGACTGAGTGTGCAAGAAACCACTTCAGCAAGGACTGAGGCAGGGTCAGGAGGGTAGGGATGGTTTTATCCAGTGTCCCCTGTCCCCAGGGGTGGCTGGGTCACCTTGAGTCCTCCAGGTGTGGGGTACAAGTGGCAGCATCGTTGCTAAGGTGTCTGCAGCACAGGGGCGCTGCAGAAACTCTCAGTCCCCTCCCAGTTCAGGCAGGGCTGTCATGAAAGGAGCATTTCTCTCCTGTTCATAATGGAGAGAACTTGGCCAGTTCCTTTTCACAACTTCTTTCCTCTTGGGAGGATGATCCCGTTGTTCTGTGCCCTCTCAAGGCTGCCTTTGATCAGGGCTGTGGACAGTGAGTGTGCATGGAGTAGATGTCACACCTGCCACTCACTGCAGCCTTCTGACCTCAATAATTTTGGCACTCCAAATCCACCTCCCAGCACTGACAAATTGAAACACTTTTCCTCTTGGCAGGCTGTATTTTACTCATGTGAAGTATAATTTTCTGCTGTTCCTCTTCCATACTGTAGAGGTTTTTAGCTTTATGGATTTAAAAACTAGTCATGGTGTGTGTCTTTTTACAGAGAGATGTGGAGATGTAGTGAAAGGAGCTTGCCAAGGTGAAAAAAGGAGCAAAATTACCTGGCTTGTTTGTTTTAGAAGGAACATTAACAATTCACTATGACAAATTTAGCCTGGATTAACTGTGTAATAACATTAAAATTCTCCCTGCAGTTAGACTCTATTGATTTGTGCCACAATTACATTGCATTTCCCTTACTGCATTTTCATACCATCAGGCTTTACTGTCACAAATTCACAAAAGTCCTTTATGCTTCCTGTTCCATATGACTTCATTGTCTGTTGGGTTTGGGAGCACCAAAAAGCTGCTGTGAGTGTCTCTTGAGTGGTGTGCAGACCACTGCAAAGGCTGGCAAACAGCAGGGAGCTCAAGGGTGGGGACTGGGTCTTATTTATTTTAGTGGCACTCTGCTCTCTATGCTTAATCTAAATTTCTTGGTGATCTCCTCCTTTCTTTCTTTCTTTCTCTCTTTCTCTCTCTCTCTCTCTCTCTCTCTCTCTCTCTCTCTCTCTCTCTCTCTCTCTCTCTCTCTCTCTCTCTCTCTCTCTCTCTCTCTCTCTCTCTCTCTCTCTCTCTCTCTCTCTCTCTCTCTCTCTCTCTCTCTCTCTCTCTCTCTCTCTCTCTCTTTCTCTCTTTTTCTCTCTTTCTCTTTTCTGTCCTCCAGCTCAGGTTCTTTGTTGTGTGATCAGAAAATCTCAGTATTTTCAGAGAGCTGCCTCTGTGAACCCCAAATTAGTTCTCAGGTGTCCCCCACTACTAGAAAACCTTAAATTTAACTTGAAATGTATTATCACCCTACTCAGACCTACTTTAATCCTCCAGTTTTGTTATTCTAGTTTATTAACATTTGAAGGCATGAGAAGAATGCAGTGAGGAAAACAGAGGACCTTTAATGTGGTGACTCAGATGCAGACACAGCAGGCAGAGCTCCAGGAGATTAGAAATGGTAATACTTGTAATTAGAAATTCTGCAGTTGAGTAATGTTAGTTAGGGACTCACAAGCAGAATTGAAGCACTCAGATTAATCTATGTGTTATGAAAATAATTATGCCAAGCCAAGTGTTTCCCCATCAGGCTATCTGGGATCAGTGCCTTGGATGGATCTTCATTTTGGATTCTGGCAATGCAGACACAGAGTGTGAGGCATCAGTGAGCCAGGGGTAGGTGTGACACTAAATCCAGTGTGTCACTGCTCTCCTACCCAGCTGTAAGGGACACAGAACTTCCCAGCTTTGGGTTTATGCATTTCCACAATCAGCCCATCCTTGTAATCCAGGATCAAAATGCTGCAGGGTTGAAAAAGCATTGGGCTGGGCAGAGGAAAGTTCTACCAATGAATACCTATTTTTTCCCAGCAGACTGGTAAATTCCATTACCATCACATAAGTATGTTTTAATTTTCTTCATTGCTGAGTGCATTTATTTCCTATCCCTGTCTCCAGGGGAGTTTACTATGTCTCTCTTAGGGAATTTGTCCTTGTAAAAAGCAGTAAACATCAAATTTTTAAGGATCTCAAAAGTTTTTATCTTTTAACTGCCTTTAGAAATATACAGGTTTGGGCAAAATAATGAATACTTACAACTTTTTCTCCCTGGTTCAGTTCTCCTTCTGCTCTTAGATGTTATTTAGCAGTAAGGGATCCCTGTGCCTCGACATGCTTTGCTCTCTCATGGCTTTTTTCTTCACCTGTATCTGCAATTGCTCTGGTTCTGGCAGCATGGCCTTGCTCCACAATCTGCTCGTGCTACCTGTGCTTTTTAGGCTGATTTTCTGAGCTCCAGCTTTTACACTGCTTTCTTTTTGAAAAGACAGCCCCTGAACCAAGTCCTTCAGTCCATCCTCTGCAGATACTGAGCAGCCAAGCTGATTTTCCCAGTCCTTGGCCATCCATCACCTGCAGTCAAACCCCTTTGGGTGGAACCATCAAGATGTATTTCTGGCCTGCAGGTTGGAAGACACACAAAAAAGTTCTGTCAGCACCTAGACCAAGGTGCTGTGTGACACAGCAAAGCCATGACAGAGCTGGCAGTTCTGCACAGCCATCTCCTGCATCATCAGGCACAGCAAAGGATTCTGTACTTTTTTTTTTTGCATTTAGAAATGAAGGGTTTCTTAAGCCACAGCAATTAAAAGAGGCTGCTGCACATGATCACCTCAAAATGTCTAGAAGATGGGAAATCAGGGATACCAGTTCAGAAGCAGAGGTGAAAAGGGTGGTGGATTTATTTTAATGAGCATTAAAAAGCATCAGTACACCTGTAGGGAATGTCTGGATATCCTAGAATGGATTTGAGCCTTCCTCTCATCTGGAGTGAGATGACTGCCCAAAATCCCTGGGACCCAACATTGCTGTGCTTCTATTTCTTTATTTGCATAAAGAATGTATTTTTGAGCTGAAAACTGTACTGGAATAGATCCAGAATGCTGGGTTATATCCTTGTTTCACTTCCCACTGTAGATCATTATATTTTTAATACTATAATTTACATAATTAGAAATATTGATTCCATTACAAATGAAGCAATTTGACTGTAAATGTGCCAAGAGGCCAAAAAGTAATCAATCTGTTGTTACCTTGCATGCATGAGTGAACTGTGATCCAGAGTCAGCAGGGTTTGTTTTTTTTTTTCATTCTGTGGTTTGGATCAGTTGCCACTAATTTAGTATTGTCCCCAGCTCATGTACTTTTTTGATTACTTGGTGTCAAAGTGATGCTAAAAGGCATAAAATGAGGGTGTTAAAATAGTCTCTGATAGTATCATTAGAGGAGCACAGCACACTTAAATTGTGAAACAATTTCCAGTTCTGGTGCAGGTTTCTCCAGTGGGAGATCAGATAGTTGGATTTAGGTGTGAATATAATCTGGGCCCTGGAGCACAGAGGAGAATTTTCTGCATGAGATGAGAAAATTAGAAGTTACATTAATTTTTATCTAAATAAGGCTGAAAAGTGAAGTCTTTATATTGCAGCATTTGCAAAACACACTGTCTCACTAGAGGCATGTCTGTGAAACAATAAACATGAATAATGCACACAGGAAATTTTGTTGGTCTCCAGAGTGGAAGGAACAGATTTAAATCTAGAGCTTAAAAAAAAAAAAATCCACAAGGAATCTTTTAATCAGTGCATCAATTCCTGAATTCTCTGTTTGTACCTCTAGCACAGTGGTGTGATTTTATTTTTTTTTCCCCCATAAAGCTTTAGGAAAGTTCCTCAATGACATTTCTGTGTAGTATTTGAAAATTGCAGCTCTGTGTCTCCCTGGAGAAAATGCCCAATGAATTCATTCTGGCATAGGGAATACAGAGTTGTTTCTTTCAGGAGAACTGAAGCTGTAAAAGTCATCTTTAACCATGTTTCACATCCTAAGTTGGGTTTTTTTTATTTTTTCCTTGTTTAGCTATGAATATGAAGCTTAGTTTCAGCTTACTACAGATTTTCAGGAAAACATGTTGTTATTTCTAAAAATACAGAGTTGGAGGAAAACAGAATGTTTGGTGCCACTCAGGCAGGAGTTGGTTTCATGCACAACTCCTGCTGATGTAACTTGTGTGAAAGCTGCTTGAAACTGGTTACATAGTTGGATTCATGGCTCAACAAAACTTTGGTGTGGACTCCTAAATGAGCTTGTGCCTTTTCATGGGGTAAAGCTTATTAAAATCCTGGGTGGATGCTGAAGGAAGAAGGCAAAAGGCTTGTGTGGGACTGCCCTGACACTGGTATTTTTCTTGGCATGACATTTGGAGGCTCCTTTCCCCCCTTTCCCTCTCCTTTCCCACTACATTGACATGAATGTATGGCCAAGGAGAGATTTAAAAGAGCAGAGGGACACTCTGTCATTCTTGAAAATCAATCCCTTTATTTACACTAGCTGTAGTATCCAAAGGAAGACTGGGAAGAATAATGACATACTGCATTGCCTATTTTTGTGCCAATTGTTGTCCTGAATTGAGATATTCAAATGTGCAGTCCAGTTTCAAAACACTGCAAAAGATCTGAATTGGAAATAATACATGTGGTAGCTTGGCAAAGAGGAAAGTCAAGAGTTTTTTTTTTTGTTTGGTTGGTTTTTTTGTTTGTTTGTTTGTTTTTGGTTTTTTTTGTTTTTTTTTTTGGTGATCTTCTGGTGGAGACATACATAGAAATATGAAACTTTTCCTCCCTGAGTCTCACTGGTTTATTCCACAGATCCAAACATTGTACTTCTGGAAGAATACACTATGAAAAAAAAAGTTTTAATTTGAAGACCAAGCTTTTGTTTGCTTTCAGTTTCCTTTCATATGAATGCTCTTTAAAGTGCTTGAGTAAGAAATTAATATCAGAAAATCAGCCAAAGACAAGCTGAGGAGACATTTGTTGAGGAACTGGTGCAGTTATTACCTAATTATTGAAATGATACTTAACATGTCAAGCTCCATTGTACAAATTGCTTGTAATGTAGTAGAATAAAAAGTACTTTAAATAATAAAAAAGCAATCCCTATCATAGTACACATCAGTCAGGTTGTTCATTTTAGCAAAGACAAAGACACACTTCTAGTTTGGCTTTGCTGAATTTATAATTTTTCAATTCCACCCTCTGTCCTCATTTGATGTATTTAATAATGTGAGATGTTCCTCCTGATGGCTGACCTTCCCTGCCAAGTTTTCAGGGTCACAGAAATAATCTCAGGTGATCCACAGATCCTATCCAGAGCAGAGACTGGACTATCTAAATTATCCACTCTGCTTTAATTTATTTTATTTATATTTGACTTATCCAGTCATTTGAACCAAAACCTGCCTGTGCTATTTATTAATGATTCAGCACTTCTCCTAAAGCCTGATCTCAGGCACTGACACTGACTATTCAGCACTGGAGCTGTTCTCTTTAGAACTCTGCTTGGAGGGATCCCAACAGAAGCAGTGCAGCCACTTTCCCTGGTTTTATAGTTCAGGAGCTGATACTGGTTTTGATAAGTGCAAAGCTGAAAAGGAAAATCTAGAACCCAAAATCTTATGAAGCCAGTCAATAGTGAGAGTTTTCACTCCTCCACCCTGATTCCAGCATCCAGATACTTTTTCAGAGATCTGGTCTGATTCTCTGCATTCCAGACCCCCAAACCTGATTTCATCTTCAGAATTTAACAGCTGGACTCAGGCTTCCCAAAGGTCTTTTCCAACCTTACTGATCCTGTGATTCTGTGGCACAGGAGAACTTCAGCCCCAGCAATTGTCCCTGGTGGCTTGAAGACACACAGAAAAACATTCCTGCACTTCTGTCCTCTGAAAGGACAGCACTGAGTGCTAAAATTCACCAGTATACTCATATAATTTAAGAGTATCAATTAAGTTAGTCTAGAGCTTTTGAAATGAATATAGTGAGGAGAAAAGAGAGAGCTTGAAAATCATTACCAGGCTGCTGTAAGCAGTCATCATTAACTACTATTAAAAAAAAACCCCAAAAACCAACAAACAAAAACAAAATAGAGGAGACTGTACAGTGACTTGAAGCTGTCTGAAAGACAGTGCTCATATTTCTTATTGATTTGCATTTATGTGTGAAGTGTATTGTGAGCAATGCTTTCAAATATTTCATTACAGACCAATCACTAAGACAGAAAGAGCTACGTGGATGCCATCAAGGGCACTTATTAAATGTGAGTTTGGGTGTGCTTGTGTTAGCAATGGGCTATAAATAAAATAAAGTAAAAT